>JAWMAG010000008.1:24087500-24090000 GCA_037013455.1 Ceratitis rosa
AGGTGATCGATGGCAGCTGACTTCCTGATTTCATCTTCATCAAGGTGGAAAGTCGGAATGCCAACTACAAAAATGTAAAATAAAAATAGGCAATGAAAAAAGGTGTTCATATTGGCAGAGAATATAAACTTGTTAGGGGGGCACGTATGCCCTGTATGCAATGAATCTCCACATGACGCTAGCCACTGCTTTGCATTATCCTTAAAACCAACTCATCTAACCCCCTCTGCCTGTGATGCAAACCCGTCGAAACAGCTCATTTCCTGGACCTCCCGTGAGATTAGGCAAGTTGAAAAGCCATCGAGGGCAACACGAAATATCTTCTGTCACCAAAAAAACATTCATCGTATTCGCGACTCGGCTTTCACGTCATTGTTGGCAGTCATAACCTTAAACTCGTAGACAAGTTCATCTATATTGGAACCTGTGTTAACACCAACAACAATGTCAGACTGGAAATCCAGTCCTCTCCCGACGTACGAAATCCAAACTCTACAAGTCGCTCCTCGTTCCCGCCCTACTATATGATGCGGAGGCATGTCGCCGACTCACTTTAGAGAAAAAGACTTTGAGTAAGATGTATAGTCCTATATATATATATATATTATTTTATTTTATTTTACTTTATTTTATTTTATGTAATTTTTTTTATTTTATTTTATGTAATTTTTTTTATTTTATTTTATTTTATTTTAATTTATTTTATTTTATTTTATTTTATTTTATTTTATTTTATTTTATTTTATTTTATTTTATTTTATTTTATTTTATTTTATTTTATTTTATTTTATTTTATTTTATTTTATTTTATTTTATTTTATTTTATTTTATTTTATTTTATTTTATTTTATTTTATTTTATTTTATTTTATTTTATTTTATTTTATTTAATTAGTTTATTTAAATTTCATTTAATTTAATTTATTTTAATTTATTTTATTTTGTTTTATTTTATTTCTTCATTGCTTTTTTAATTAAATTTTTAATTTCATGTTGATTTTATTTAAATTCTTTATTATTTAAATTTTTTTAATCTACTTTAGCTTCAGGTCCAGGTGCTCAGGAGCAAAAGTTTCAAACGTTATATATATAATATAGATATAAATATTTTGTTAACCCTAATAAAAAGTATGAAAATAGATCTCCTTCGAGAGTGTCAGCAAATTCGAAAGCCTAAAAATCTGAGTACAAATAGAAAAAGTCAATTTCTTTATTTTATATGCAGTATTTTAGTGGATAGAGAGCAAAAAAGCACATCAACTTGCAGCGTCACAGAGCAAAGTTCAATCACTGCCAATAAAGATTTTCAATTGATTTTCATTTGCCTGTCGCTTGATTGCCATTTGTAGTTGTTATTACTGTGTTGTTTGTGTTGTTGGCACAATAGTTGATTTTATAGTAGGCACTATCACAGTTTTTTCTATTTTCTTCGTCCAAAAAAAAAAAAAACAAATAACTCCAAAGACTGCCGCTGAGTTTTTATACACGTGGCGCATGCCTACCAAAGGGCGTCAGTTGCAAGCAATAGGTATTGGTTCAGCATAGTGTGGTTGGCGTGGATCAACTGCCAACTATGTAGCAGCCACGCGCCAACATCCTCTCAACTGTACGAACACCAAACACTCACTCCACACTCGATAGTCTCGGTGCAGACTGCCATGAATAAATGGCAACGAGCCGCCGAGTGTTGAGTGCCTGGCTTAGCGCATTTGATAGTTTGGCTTAGGACGACGGAAGCTGGAGGGCTGTAAGTACGTATGTATGTCGAAAAAAATACCAGGCTGTTTGTTGGGAAGAGGTGCACAGACAAAAAATTTGCAAAAACTGTAAATAAGAAAACAAGAAAAACACTGGATTGCTTCGGACAAACTGCTGCTCACTGCAGACGCGTAAAATAACAGAGTGAATGATATAATGAAAATGCTTTTTTCATTGATACGAAGTGTGGGAATTTTGTGTTTGGAGGAATGTGTGTTTATGGGTTCAAATGTAGGTATGTACGAGCATATATTTTTGCATGGTTGTTGATTGGCGCAAGAGCGTGATGGCAAAGTGAGTAGTAAGGGCGTTGTTGGTAGGCGCGTCTGGCCTCAAATGGCACGAACGTCGCTAATGCGTTTTCAATTAAAAGGATTTGTGTGCGAGCGCACGCTCCATCAGATACATACACATTGGGACATACTCTTATGAAGATAGTAAGGACGAACCAATTACGGTCGGCAACTTATATTTAAAGTAACTGCGGTTTGTAGACATAAATATGATTTTATTTAATTGAAATTAAAATTTTTTTTAAAGCCAAAAATGAAGTAAAAAATTAACTAAAATATTGAACTTATTATTTGCAACTTTTTTCTAATATAATATTTAATTTTATATCAATTTATTTTAATTTTTTCATTTGCTCTAACGTATTTGAAGTTGTTTTTCAATTCTTGTTCTTTATTTCTTTATTTTTTCAATTACAATATAATATATTTTATTTTTTCATTTTATTTTAT
>JAWMAG010000008.1:24092500-24097500 GCA_037013455.1 Ceratitis rosa
GCCAATACTTCAAGCCATTAGTTCGTATTGTCTTCAAATTCAATAAGGAAGGAAATAGAGCCTAACTTAAACGGAATTCACTTGCTAAATAAATATACTGACACGCACATATATTGAGTTGTATGAAAATTTTATGGGAATTTCGCTTAAAGGAAATTTAAAATCTAGGGAAACAAATTTTAATGTTTTTTAATAAAAAAAAATATGAAAGTATGTAGCGTAATTTTTTGAAATCATTATCTTGTTTCTTGTGTGGTATACATCCAGATGTGGTAGTCCCTGAAGTCAAACCTAGAAGGAATTTAAAACATGCTGATTGGCAGCTTTATAGGCAAAAGTTAGGGTCTCTTTTTCCGGAGGTCCTGAAAACATCAACTTTTACAAACACAATGGAACTAGAGGAGCTGGTAAGCCAGTTCACTAGCGCCAGTTTCAGAGCTCTGGATTTAGCCTGTCCAACTAAGTTTCCTTGAGGCAAAAGGAAACCGCCATGGTTAGACTCGGATATACGGAACCTAAGGAAAGTTTGCTGAAAAGCCTTTAACGTAGCTTCTGCATCTTCTGAGGAGAAGCTATGGGAAAAATATTAGCAAAACTTATAGGAGTATTAGAGAGCCCTAAGAAAATCAAAAATAAGCTTTTGGAGAAATTTTTGCAGTCAGAAGAAAATTCTTCAATTTCCCCTGTTGTAATGAGCGCCCAATTTTCTTAGTAATCATATTGATATTTAACATTCAATTAAATCATTAATTTTGAGCACTCCAACTATAGTATGGAATTCTCTAAAGAGGAGCGCCAAATGCTAAGCCTCGCTAAACAACACATTACAACGTTTTTATCCAAATATAATCCTTTAAAAACTTGTACAAATTCACAGACGACACCACGTCGTATGAGCAACTTCAGGCAGAAGCCGGCGATGAACAAAGAGTGTGAGCAGAAAAATATTGTGGCAGACGAAAAATTTGAAATCACGTACATTGTTTACAGAGCTTACAGCAATGCAGCTGAAGAGCACAAATGCACAAATGCACAAGTAATTTAAAGCTGCATACACATAAATACACATACATACATACTTGCATATAGAGTATACCTCTATTTAGTGCAAATATCAGCAAAATGGATGGAGTTTGTTGAAATATTTTTTGGCTAAGCGATTAAAATTCAACGCTCAGCGTGCATGTACAAATCTAATAATTCTTTTTCCAACTGTCACTCCATTAGCGTCGAAGGAAAATATGTTAGTACGCTTATAAGTGAGTTTCGGGTATGATTATAAGCGTATACTTACTTGTGTGGGTGTTGAAATGAATAAGTTTAGCGCCAGCCGGATGGTAAAGGAATGAATGAATGAATGAGTTGTTGGCGCTGGGATTGGATTGCATGCAATTTGCAGTGAACACTCACCCACACAAATATATAAAATATGAGAGAGAGCAACGCTGGACTCGTACTAAAATAATGCAATTCCTCGAAATGGCCTTCGTCGTGTGTCTGTTTGAAAAGTTATACAAAATTTTCAACTTTCTCAAATAAACTCCAATGGAAAGGAGTGAAGTGGACATACATAAGTGTAATATGCTAAAAAACAAAGTGATAGGTTGGCAATTGCACGCACAGGCAAAGTGTGAAAAATATATATGTATATAATAGGTATATTCTATAAATTTTACAAATGCGTATGGAAACTCTCCAGCTACTTCCGTGCGTATGTTGGCTGTTGCACTGAATTACAGTAAATAAATAGCAAATAGTGCCAAAAATGGTATGGAAAGTAGACGATAATGTTAGAGTTACGAGGTATGCTTTTGGGCGAAAAAAAAATAGAAATTTTATACAACATTATACAGTGGGATTTTACGAATAATAAATTATTTTCTTTACAATAGAAAAATAATAAACTACTACTACATTTTAAAAAATATATTTTTGCTCGTTATTATATACTCTTTAATTTAGAAAAAAATATTATACTGTTATTCAAGCTTAATAAACAAATTGATGCACCATTAAATTTTGTGCGATCTTCTCAAAAGTTCGCTTTTTCCGCTTAACTACCACAGAAATTAAACATTTAATAACAGTTTCTAAAGTAATGGAAGAAAAGATATCGATTGATATTTTCTAAGGTGAATTGTGACTCCTGAATTGAAATATGTACTCAGAATTAGTGCTGAAACTTTCTGTTAACTATGCAGCAGAAAAAGTGAATAAGTGCCTAAAGTCCGCTTTGGAGCTCTGAGCTTAAAAAAGTCGTTTCCAATTCACCAAGAATTTTTGTTTATTTTTTTGTGATACTCAGAAAAATTTTTTTTTGGTTTTTCAACTTAAATTCAATTCAATTTTATGCAAATTCACTGCATCAGCAAAGTTTTCCAATGCTGTGCCATATCTATGCACTGTTCTGTTTCAACCAAGCCAGAATATCGTTTAGCTGGTCAAACCTCAAGTCCAATATTGAATGATTTTTTAACTCAATTATTCCAGCTGGTAGCGAAGAATCGCCTCGAAAAGCTATTTCGTTGACATGCAACTGCATAAATTGCTTTCGCATCATAATCTTACTCAGCTCCGTGGATATTAACTCAATACGTATGCATTTCTCCCACCAGCATACATTCGATATTGCACGAACACCTGGCCATAAAAAAGGTTTGTTCTCGTTGGATCCCGCACAATTTGACAATCGCTCAAAAAAAAGCTCGTGTGGATTGGTGTAAAGAAATGCTGAAAAAATACGATCGCGGTGCTTCAAAAGACGTTTATAAGATCCACAAAAACAAAAAAAAAAAACCATTTTCGTTGATAAATATTCGTATTTTCATTATTAGGCCAGAAATGGATATAGCAGCCTACGTACTTATATGAATATCTATTAATTATTCACTTGTATAACAAATATCAATTACGTTTTCTCACCATGCTCACTGAGGTTACTTAAAGATAGTGAAGGTATGCCTGCTAATTGTAGGCAATGGCGATCGAGGCACTTTTAGTCTCTTCATCATAAAATGCAGTGGCCTGGGTTTCTACCACATCACAATCATCGTTCTCGTCGTCACTTGATATGCTCGAGATTCCCTCATCCAATGCGAGAGACTCAAACAAATTCAGCAATTGATAATCAGTAAATTCTGAGAACTTATAACGCATCCGCGTGTCTTCTACCAATATTTAAATTTATTATATTTATTAAATTCTATTACGAAAATTCACAGTACTAAGAAACCTCAACACAAAAATTGCAAGTAGTAAAGAAATTGCTTCTTACAAGCGTACTTAGCTTGGAGCCAAAGGTGCCTCAAGGCACTTATCAGCATTTAATATATTTAAATAACTACAGCTTTATTTTAATAGTAAAATAATTTAACATTCACGAAGAAAATTATGATAGGGATTGGTTTTCTATAACTAATTTTATTTGCCCATGAAAACACCACATAAAGCAAATCAATTGTCACGTGCGAAATAAAACTGCTCACGTACCGTCAGAAGCTTCTAAGAGCTTTTAAAGCTTACATAATTTTCCATTTATTTTTACCATAATGATCAAAAAATATTTGAATTTTGTAAGACCTTTCAGGTTTTTTGGAAATTTGAATAATATAATAATTACCTGAAAGCGCTTTCACATAATAGAGAGTTAAAGAAAAATTAATAAATTTATTTTATTATTTAGTACATGAGCTTTGAAGATATACCTTTGGCATTTGGAATTTTTTTTTATAAATTAGAACAAATATTGATCAGTCAGTTAATCGGAAGCTCTGGATATTCTCGACTTTCAAAATCCAGGCAAAATTAAATACTGAATAATTCCCAACAAAACTTTTGTTTCAGTGATCTGAGAAAAGCATCACAGTTTTAATCAGAAAGAAATTATTCAGAAAGAAATTAATCAGAAAGTAATTAATCAGAATAATTAAAACTGCCTTCCTTCATTCGTGAAATTAAATATTAATTTTCGATTTATCTACTTTTTTATTAATTTAATTTATTTTTCATATTTAAAATTGTTTATTTTCTTAAAAAACTTATTTTTTTTTCAATTGACTTGTCAAATTGATGCTGTGGTTTCTGGAAATTTTTATGAACTTTTCTTTTTTGAGAAATGAACTAGGGACTGATCTATTCGAAAAACTCCAACATATAGTTCGATTTATTAGATTTTCGGTGCAAAGGTGGCTTTTTAGTTAGTTTAATAGGATGACTACTCTTATTTCCGAAAGGGAACCACTTTTTTGAAAAAATCGTATTAATGGTTCGATTTACTGGAAATTCTAATAAAAGCGTATGAATAGTTCTTTTTACTAAAAACTTTTTTGTTACAAATTCATGGTTTATTTTGGTTAAATTTGTGGATGAAATGTTTAAATGAAATACTTTTGTTTCCTGGCATTGGACCAGGAATCAAGTTCGATTTGCTCGAAATATAAATAATACTTTCCTTACGGGAAAGAGATCACCAACAGGTTAACAAAAATTACAATAATATGATTGGGATAGAAGTTAAACGAATGCGTTTCTGACATGAAATAAAAGCTCCTCATAAAAATTCATCGGCCCTTCAGAGGTTGCTTATAACAAACTGTAGGTCCTTTTATTTATTGGAATTCATCAAGACGCAAAACCACAAATTGGAGGAGAAGGAGTTTGGCCAAAAATCGCTTCAACAGATGCAAAGAACTATATACACGTATATCCACTTGGAATTTTTATTATACTAAACTCGTACTTCGGCTGTTTGTAACAAACTATCCTTTTGTTCAACTTGGCTTATGGCAAAACATAGAATATCTTAGAAAACTGTCAGATTATTACCATACATCTTTAAATAAGAGATGTGCAGAAACTCACCACTGTTAAACAGAACTTGCAACATTTTTTACGTAATAAGCAACTCAAAATGTGACTAAATAATAAATGCGAGTTCAGTGTGCTTTTTCTTCTTTTTGTCTGTTACTTTCTCCTTATCGTTCTACTTTCCGTTACTGTTC
>JAWMAG010000008.1:24100000-24197500 GCA_037013455.1 Ceratitis rosa
GTTATTTAAAGTTCAATTGTTTGGAAAATTTTCGAGTGTGTGGCAATTTAACGCGCTTCGGTTAAGTATTTGTTGTAGAAGTGTGTAGGTGTGGTAGCCTGACTGCTAATTCGGCAAACAAAAATTAACATTCAGCAGTTGATGAGAGGAGAGAGGGAAAAAGAAAAAAGTGGAAAAATTCAAAAATAACAATTTTACAATTTTATTTATGACAGCTTCATTCAGTCTGAGTTCATATAAAACTTTTGATAATGGCTGAAGTGTCTAAAATTAATTTTTAGACGTAAATATTCCACAGTTTCAGTGATATTTGGACTAATTTTACTTTTAGCCACAGGCGACGACATTGAATAACAATAAAATATATTTTTGTTGTTAGTGGGCTACACGGGATCTTTACTGTCAGACATTTTCTATAGAGAAATATTCTCAATATACTTATTGGTATGGCAAGGGCATTTTACGAGAGAGAAAAAGAGAGCCCCAGACGATGAAAAAAACCTAAGGGGTTATAGAGACGACTTCACATCCCCTCATCAGGGGAGAAAGAATCAAGTGATGTGCAACTAGGATACCTTCAAATTTTTTGTCAAAATGCCTAACTAATCACATGTGGTTGCTCCGTGAGTACTCCTATACCCACCTGCAGTTTCAGCTTAATGATTATGATTCTGTATTCTAAGCAGAGACGGTGGCCATTAATTGTTTAAGACGTTATTTAATACACATTATTACTACTGGCGGCCGCGGTAGCCGAGTGGTTAGCATTGCGTACTGCAAAGGATATAGAAAATTTTTAAATAAAAAATTAAGCTAAATTTTCTAATTGCTATCGCCCCTCGGAAGGGAATGTCAACCCCTCAGAGTGTATTTCTGACATGAAAACCAAAAGCTCCTCATAAAAAACCATCAGCCGTTCGGAGGCTGCTTAGTACAAATTGTAGATCACTCCATTGTTGTCTGTGTACTTTAGTATAAATTTTCATAATAATCCAGAATATCGGATGACAAGATCATTCGCATAGAAATCTATCATTAAATTCTCCTTTTTGTAAGATTATTCTTTATAGCTGAAAAATATTACCAACATTCCAATTGTCTATCACGGGCAATAGCGAGTGCATTCGCAGTCTCAGACAATCGGGCGGCATTTTAGATCCGGCAAAATACGTTGAAAAATTCACCAACTGAACCCAAAATCAAATAAAATAAAATTAAAATAAAATATATTAAATTAAATTAACTAAATTAAATTAAATTAAATTAAATTAAACTTAAATATATTAAATTAAATTAAATTAAATTAAATCAAATTAAATTAAACTAAATTATATTAAATTAAATTATTTTAAATTAAATTAAATTAAATTAAATTAAATTAAACTAAATTAAACTAAAATATATTAAATGTAAATAAAATAAAATAAAATAGAATAAAGCTAAAAAAAAATAAAATTAAATGCAATGAAATAAAATAAAATAAAATAAAATGAAATAAAATAAAATAAAATAAAATAAAATAAAATAAAATAAAATAAAATAAAATAAAATAAAATAAAATAAAATAAAATAAAATAAAATAAAATAAAATAAAATAAAATAAAATAAAATAAAATAAAATAAAATAAATTAAAATAAATTAAAATAAATTAAAATAAATTAAATAAAATTAAATAAAATTAAATTAAATTAAATTAAATTAAAATAAATTAAATTAAATACAATACAAAATAAGAAAATAAACTGAAATACATTAAAATAAAATAAGATAAAGTAAATAAATAAAATTAATTTAAATAAATGAAATTCGTCCGAATTTGGTATACGTGCAGAAGAGTCATTGTTCTAATATGGAAGCTACCATCTCAACTGGTGTATTGACTTTGCAAAAATTTTATGTGAAAAAATTCCATAGTAGAACATACGAACATGTGCAAAGCACCGGTTCAGACACTCCGGGAGCTACATCAACAAAGACCCTGGTGGACATCACGTCAATCAATATTAAGGTTATATGTAAAGTAGTCCTAGCTGTTTGTCGACCAAACTCCTTAATAATTGGATATAGCCTCGTAGCTGTAAAGGAAATTACAGCAGCGGAGAGAAGAATAGCCAAATGGTAAGGCCAAAGTATTATTACTGAGGATATCTCTATTTTTAATGATTGCGCCAAATGCGAAGCGCGCTTAAGAGCAGTATTCTTGTGTGAATGCACGTCTAATATACATAGTTTGCTTCGAACTTAACGACAACCCTTTCTTTATCTTCCGCTTAATCCATGTCATAGTTACATATGTTCTCCTGATTTGTTACATATGTTCTCCTGATTTGTTCGAATTCTGAATTTGGAGCATATTATGATACACACCATTTAATCCAGCTTTTGTGGTTTTCGTTGGTCATCTTCACCAAGTCCTCAAGCATGGATTTCGTTTGATATTTCAGGATTCAGCCACCCTAATGTTGCAGTCTGGTATCTGATAACTTTATCGTACAGTTTGACACTTTTGGTGTTATACACACTCAGAATGTTCTGACATATAAGCCAAAAAAATGGAATCAAAGCGTGAATATTTTCGCACTATTATTTCCTACAGCTTTCGACAAGGATTAACTTAGCAATATCCCATCGATGTATTTAGGACACTTTATGGTGATGAAGTTCCTTCAAGGAACAGTGCTTACCGTTGATGTAGAGAACGCATTCGAGGCGATCAAGGCGATCACTTCAAGTAGAACTAGTGAAGGTCGCCCGAAATCAGTTTTTTCTCCGGAAACTATTAATGCTGTGTGCAAACTAAGGGGTACATAACCATTTGTTTGCCAGTTGTGTTTCAAGAATTCTCGAAAACCAACCGCCGAAGACGGATCACTTACACCACGACAATGCGATCTCTCACACATCGACTAAAACTACTGCAGTTTTGAGCACTCAAAACTTTGATTTGATGTGTCTTCCGTACTTGTTTAGTCCCGACTTGGCACCGAATGACTCCTTTTTATTCCCGTTCATAAAAAATAATCTAAAAAATCAACGTATTTATGTTAATTGATAGGGTAAATGATGTATTTAGAGAGTAGTTTTTTTTTTTTTTTGGAGATACCAAATCAGAGGCAAAAGTTCTTCGAAAATTCGTTCAAGCGCATGCAAAAATGTATAAATCTTAATGAAGAATGTTTTGGAAATTAATAAATAGATTTTCCATGATTAATAATAGTTTTTATTCTCTTATACCAAAATATATAAGACATCTCTAGTATATGCTTTGGATGGTAATATTGTAGAACCAACTCTTTCTTTTTCGTAGTCTTCGGTAGAAAGTATTATTTTCACATTTTTCACCGAAAGTTCTAGAACTTCAAAGATGCATAATAAATGGTAGACTTTACATCCAAAATGTGCTGAATGTTAGAAATTTAGTTACTCCTTAGTATTCAGTTTCGAGCATTGAGATGGCTTTTTGAATTTTCTACTTGGCAACGTTGCCAATTTTCAGTGTTTTGAGAAAGAGCTTTTGTGGTGAAAATAATAATTTCAAAGAGTAGGTTTTTGACGCTAAAAAAATTCGAGGAAAAGGTAATAATTCATTAATTAATTATGTGGTGGGTTATGATTTTGTTATAGTACTTTTCCCTCGGCTTTGCGACATTTAATAAAATTATTTGCCACTTATGATAATTAATATTGAATCTTTTCAATCTTTTCCGGGCTTTACTTTGTTTCTTTTATACACCAACAAAATGACATATTTTATGACAGTCAGAGAGAGGAGAGAGCTAATTCTATGCAGAATGAATGTACGGTTGGGTGAGTGGCTAATTCGTATTGAGTAGAATATGAGTAGAAAGACAGTAAGGGTGACCAACTCCTCCTCTTTTAGCACTAAAAATCTTCTTACTATGCGTTGGCAATGACTGTGATTACGACGAGCTTGCCTCGTTAAGTGGCGCCAAATTATACAGGAGTATACGAGTATCTGACTTTAAGCGGTCTACTATGAAATGCTGAAGACGTTCAAGTGGCACAGCATTGCCTTAGCTCTGGCGGACAAAGTGAATACACAACAATGTGTCACTGTAAATCGTTTTTTGTGCCACAAAATTTATAACCCGCTTTATTAAATGCTGCTTTTATATTTCTCACTACTCTGCCTCCTGTAGCTTGCGTAATATTTCTTCTCTATTTTATATTTTTATATATTTTTTTTTGATAATACAGCTTGTTATTGTTATTACTGTTGTTATTTTTAGTGTGGATAGCCAATAATTTTTATGCTCTCTTACCATCACTCTATCTTACATCTGTTTCATTATAGCAGTTCCGGTTTTTTTTTTGTCGTGGGTTTTTATTAAAAGTGGCGAAACGTTTACTTAGCTCAGCTCCTCAGCTCTAAAAGAATCAACAAACTCGTCATTAAAGAGGCGAAATTTGCCCACTTTGTTTACATTAGTCATAAGAAGCACTCGATTTTGGTTATTTTATTGCCAGACTAACGTTTAGTAGCAAATAAGAACGTTCTTATCCCATTTTATTGTGAAATTTAAAGCTAAATGAATTTTGTGGCTGGCTCTTTAAGTGGCTGAGAGTGGCCAACTAGATGGTTAGCTATTAAGTAAGTGGTTTAAATGTACGTAAAAATTTAAATTTGCTCTGCAAAAATGGTTTTGTTTAAAAATCTACAAAAAGTTGCTAAATTGAAAAAAATTTTATATGAAAAATCTTAAGAATAAAGAAAGCGGCCTAAGTGCGTGAGTTTTCAAGAGCTTGAGAAGGTGACCGACAAGGGTAATGCTCGAAATTACTATGAAGAGATGCAGCGGCTGACCGAAGGATTCAACAACGGAACATACTCTTGGAGGAGTAAATGTAGAAATCTGGTGACCGATGTCCAGAGTAACAAACTTGGTTTATGGAGGGAAAACTTCTCCAGCCTGTTCAATGGTAGTGAAAATATAACAAAAAGAGCAAATGGCTTAGCGACTTAGCCATTTAAATATGGCGGTGAAGAGTGAATAAGGAACGTACATCAGCTTCTTTGCCGAATATAGTTCGACGAAAGCATGTCTAACGATTCCTAAATATCACATATTCGAATATGTATGAGCGTATTTTCCGAAAGACTGAAGCCCACCTTCAACATGCTAATTAGGTAGACCTTAGAATCGAAAACCGCAGCCAGTATTACGAAGGACCTCTTCAAGCGGATAAAAGTCAGACAAGGTCTCAGACAGTGTGACTCTTTATCCAACGATTTCTTTAGTTTGGTGCTGGAAAGAATAATAAGAGCTGCAGAGCTGAGTAGACAAGGTGCAATCTTTTACAAGAGTGTACATCTGTTGGCTTCTGCCGATGATATTGATATTGATAGGCCTTAACAATCGGGTCGTTAGTTCTGCTTTCTCCAAACTTGATAAAGAAGCGAAGTGAATGAGTCTGATAATAATTGAGGACAAGATGAAGTATATCCTGTCATCAAATAAACACTCGGCGCATTTGTGGCTTTGCTCCCATGTCTCTATTCACACTCATATATTAGAAGTCGTAGCTAATTTCGTCTATCTAGGGACCAGCATTAACAACAACAATATTGTCAGCCTTGAAATCTAATGTAGAATAACTCATGCCAACAAGTGATACATTGTACTGAGCACGCAGATGAAAAGTGAAGTCAACTCTCGACGAACGAAGACCAAACTCTAAAAGTCACCCCTGTCACTCTGCCGACGATGTGGATATCCGATAAGGAATCTTCGAGAGAAAAATTTTGCGAACGATATACGGCCCTTTACGCGTTGTCCTGAAAACGATGGAACAATGAGCTCTACAAGTTATACAATGATAAATTTCACTTGGTGGTGGGGAGATTTTCTCGCCAGGTCCTAGCAGGAACTGTAGTGGAAAAACCTCAAATAAATTGATGATTAGTCTTACACTCTAAAAGTCTTCTATAAACGCTACTACCTTATCAATACTGACCTTAGGGATTCTACGATTAAGATGGGCAAGAATGTTTGTCATATAAAGGCATAAGATTCAGAAAATTCTGTCTTTTGGTCTTTTGCGTAGCGTTTCATTGACTTTAACAAGACAAGAGCTTAACTGGCTAAGAAGTTTCGCTCACAATAAAGGTATATTTGCTTTTGAAACCACATATGTATTACCCAAATCATATTCTACAAATGCGGACTAAAAAAAGTCCATTATAATACGACCAAAACGCTCCCAATTGACAGTGAGGGTTTAGCTGTTTTCATTTTTAAAGAAGAAATGTAAAATCATTCCTCCATTTAATTATTTGACGATTCTTGGAGCTCTAAGGAAATTTTGTCCGAAAAATAATAATAAGGTAAGTCTTGGTAGGTATGGTAACCAACTCTTTGAAATAAGTTGAAGGCCTACTTTAAAGTCCTATTCAAGTTTAACTTGTACGGGTCTGTGCGTAAAACAATGTAGACATGATTTCTCTCTATTCAATTTAAAAAAACTCAAAGAAAATTTGTGATTATTATAGAGGGCAGGATTATATGTCACATAACATTTACTCTATGCGAAAAACCAATTCCTTGGATATCAAAAACTTCTCCCGAGATATTTGGGACAAAACTACTTAAACTAAAATACTAAATCCTTTGTAATTAATTTATTAGTCTTCCTCTCAAATTTTAAAACGATCGGCTATAATGGAGACGAGAAAACGCAAAATAGCTGAGGATAGGTCAGACAAAATTCCACCATCAACGTAAACAGAAATTCGACATGTGATTATCTTCATGTTTCGGCGTAATTTTCAGTCAATAAAAATATTCAGTAAATGCCAAATTGAACATAGAACGATTGCACCGTCTTTAAAGACTATTTCGAAGTGGTTCTAAAGATTCCCGACCCAACATTTTTCCGTAAAGAACGAGCGCCGAGAAGGTCGACCGAAATCTTCCACTGATGTGAGTAATGAATTGGGCTTGAATGCCCTGGTTGTGTCGTGAATATTAAGTAATCATCTGGTATACACGAAGAAATCTGCTCGATGGGTACAACGAACTTTAAATGAGGCCCAAAAAAAGGCTCGAATGCAAGGAGCAAGTCCACCCGTAAAATCTAAGCAACAAAAATCAGCAGCAAAAGTAATGATGTCAATTTACTTCACCTGATCTAAAATCGATGCTGCTATTTCACTGGAAAAGAGTCAGACGGTAACTGCAAAATGGTACACCAAAGAGTGTTTACCAAAAGTTTTCAAAAATTTGATTGGAAAACAGAAAGAAAGAGGATTTTTACATCATGACAACGCGCCATCCCACGCTGCTGAAATAAGGAGTAATTTTGTTGCGATCTATGGAATCGAGGATATACGTTCAGCACAGTATTCCCCGGATATAGCATCTTGTGATTTCTGGTTATTTCCAAAAATTAAAAAAACACAATGAAAAGAAAGGTCTTTAATAGCAACGAGCTTAAAAAGCAAGATTTTGAAGACTGTTTTCAGAAATGGATCTGTAGGCTAAGATATGCATTGAAAGCTATGACGATTATGTAGAGAAGATAAAGAAGGACAAAGATTACGAATAAATACGAAAATGATTTTTTTTTTCTGGTCAACTTACCGAACTTTTGTTAATCCTCTCGTATGAAGTCAACGTGCAGTTAAGTTGTTCACGATTTGGCTCTCGCGTCACTGCTGAGGCTCTTACCGTCTTAGTTTTTGATAATTTCAGCATCATACCAGCAAAATATCAGCCTGAAAGCCCTCCTTGCGAGTTAGGGGTACAGGTGATGATGAGGTTCGTAAATATTTACATATATTTAGGGTCTGCTTAAGTGCTTCCTGCTTTTTTTTTGCATTCTGGAGAGTGCAATTCTCAGGTTGCCAGTGGAGTTTATAGGGCCAGTGTGGCTATTGTGAGCAATGGAATTTATCTTGTCATAGTTGCAGATTTATAATATCATTTTTTATGACTTTCGAGTAGTTAAGGTTCACTGCAGCATAGCCTCAGATATTTTCCTGGCATCGGGATACAATCAACGAGTTTCAGATATTTTCAATAATAGCCTAGTACTCAATTGAATATATTCAACATTCTCTTTCATACGTTCGTAAGGGCAGGTGGCGAGTTCTGGTTATAAAAATATTTCTTCGGACTGAGTAGTGAAGTTTTCCCTAGACACAAAGGCTTGAGCAATCAATCTGATCTTAAAAATTATTACGAGATAACTTTATCTATAGATTTTTGAGATACGCCGATCATACAGCCTGGATGGAAGACTTTTTATTATACGCTTTCACGGCAATCCGTCTGTTGTCTTCATTTTCTTAACAAAGTGGCCAAAGATAAATAAATAAAACTGAAAATATATCATATTGAAATATAATTCAATAACCCCCTGTATCCCCTTGCACTCTACTCAAGCTCCAAACGCATTTAAAAGAACTAAATAAATAATAATAAAATGTAAGAAAAATCACAAACCACTCATCATAAGCAAATTGTATAAATCTATGTAAGAGTGTTTGCATTGAAACATTGAATCTAAATTCAATAAATGTGCAAATGAATAAAATTAAGTAAATGAAGTGAAGAGAGTGAATAGAGTGTGAGTAAGCAGTGTGTAGCTCGTAATAATAGTAAAATAAATGTAATGTTGATACTCAAATTTATGACAAACTTAATTGATTTACTCGCGTACGTGACTAGCAAAATGTGAATTGCATTAGCAGAAGAAGTGTTTGTTGTTGGCTATTGGCTGTTGGCACTTGCCTGCTGATGGCAGAGATTTACTGCAGCACCAACAGCTGCATTGGCAAGTAACCAAAGAGCGGTAGAGTAGGAGAAAGGAGGAGGAAATTCTACCATGAATGAATAAAGTTCAGCAAATTCAGCTAAAATAACGGAAAGCCGGAAGCTACATTATTGTAATGAGATTACTGCTGGTATTATCTTGTAGAAATATAGAATGTGGCATTTTTCTTTTTTTTTGCTGAAAAGCTTAAAAAAATAAATAATATATATATGGGGGTAACCCCAATTTATATAAGAAAAATGAGCTGGAAAGTTGCCATCTGGTTAAAATTTTTAAATGAAGCATATTTGTATAAAATAAGTAAAGAAAAAAACCTAATATATGGCTGCAGAAGCTTGTAAATTGTAGAAATTAATAATATTACGTTAAGGATGTCATATCATTGAAATATTTAATTCTTCGAAAATTTTAAGTTAAACTAATTTGGAACATTCGGAAAAATATCTTAAGAGGTCTTCCTTTTAAGGGTATTGCCACGTGTTTAAATTCATTCTTTTTTCAAAAGAGTTCATAAAAATAAAATAATGAAATATTGATGATTATCGCCATAGACTTACAAGAAACATTTAATTTATTATTCTATGATTAATTACCATAACTCTTTAAGAATGTTCCCTAGAGAGGATTTCTATACGAAATTAATAAAAAATTTATGTAAAAAATTCACTATCCAAATAACACAAAAATATGTAAGAAATAACGTTCTTAATAAATATTATCAATAAAAAAATGTCTTCTATATAGCATTTTAACTCAGCATTTCTTTATAAATTTTGCACGTTTAAGCTTCTCAGAACTAATTGGAATTAATTTGCCTAAATGTAGGCAATGTTTTTCATAAAATATTAAAAGTTAGAAGCGGCAGTTAATCAAACGTTGCCTGTATTTAGGCGCAATGCAGAAATTGCTTATTTTTGTCCAGCTGCTATATAACAATTCTAGAAACTGTTATGACTTAAGATAAATTCTCCTTTAAGTTTGATCCAAAAGTTCATATAGCAAACAGCTACAAACTCGAAATTATTTAAAACTCAGCATTTTACACCAATTTTTGCTTCAAAGTGTATGTGTCTTGCAAATACAATAAGTATTAAGCTTGCATAGATTTCAACACAAATACCAATATCAACTCCATACACAAACAACAATAACACAATTTATAAAAGTAACATCTCAACAGGCATACAAATCTGCCAAGAGCACACTCCGTAGTACATACGTACACACAACCATAGTCCATAATCGAGAGCACTTACCTCAGCGCCTGCTTATTTCTACGACGAAGCTGAGCATAATACCCTGGCGCAAAAATAAATAACAGCTTTGCTCAGACAACGGCCTGAACTCGTTCGTTGCGGACAGCAGTGTTTGTGCTTTGCTTTTCTCTCTCTCTCCCCCCCTCTCCATCTCCCCTTTATGCATGTGGCAATATGATACCTATTGCTGTTGTTTTTATTGTCTTTCTTTTAGATTGTTGATAAGTTGATCGACAGCGTTGATAGTCCAAATAATTAATTGAATGAATAGCTTACAAATACCTTTAATTAGTTGGTAATTACGGTTACAACAAAGCCAACCGTTTACAAGTGGCTGTGGTATGGAGTAGAGTATGGAAAGTTTCAGAAAAGGTGAGAAATGGGAGAAAATTTACACTGAGAGAATAATAGTATTGATTTTTTGTTGTGATTAATATGTAGAGGAGAGAGAGGGAGAGTCCCCAAGGAGAGCATAACCTTCAGTTCATTTTTCCTTCTTATCGATTCAATACCGTAATGTGAATTTAATCACTATAAGTTCAGTTCAAACTACGGTTTTTATAATTATGTTTTGGTCCTTTTCACATAGGATCCATAATGTACAGATTTTGGGTTAGTTCCTATTTATTCCACTTGTCCGTATTTATAAGGGTCCTAATAGATTTTTTCATTAAACTGCCTTTTTGGCACCTTCAATAATGCCCATAAACTCGGTTTGAACTACAGAGCTGTAGACGCTGAGTTTGAAGCTACTTTGGTTATTTGAAGAACCCTGATCTTGTACCTGACATTTAGACCGGTTTATATATGGTTATCTTCATAGTTACCGATGGGATAGCCTTTCATCAATTCCATCCACTCCATCCACTCATCCCTAAGCCTCATTTTACGTGTAGCCCGTGTTCTAACATTATTTTATAAAGGCTGCCATGACCTTCATAATTTGGAGACTAGGCCCAACTGTTAGCGCTGCTTCGTACATCTTTTCTTTGTTAATTGACCTAATGTCAAGGATGCATTTTAAAGCCTTTTTTGAGGCAATCCTATTCACTGCTTCTTTAATATCGCCCACCACACTAGTGCTCCAGCATGTCTACCATATGAGATTGTAGCGAAATTGTTGCGCTATGAATTTTCCCAATGACTGGGGTATTTTGATCATGGGATCCACTGAAATTTAACTAACTTCAACACATAGTTTTCCCTATTCCTGACATTCAGTAGGGTTTTGTATCTGCTCGTAGACTACGTCTGATTAATGGAGCTACGGCTTTATAAATGTGTAAGAAATTTTAACGTACTCAAGTAACCAGGTTGTGCGCTCAGCTTCACTGAAAAATTACAAACAGCCTCGGCTGAGAGCCTCTCAACCCCAATTGATGAAAACCCTGTCCCTTAACTGAGAATGTGCCACAGCCCGGGAGGTTGTTGCATCCGAAAGGCTAAAAGCTGACATTACCACGATACAAAAAGTGCGATGGGCTGGACAGGGACCTAAGAAAGTGGATCCTTGTAGGAAAGAGACTTCGTTGCTGAACGTGGTATTCCGGTCGCTGAACTTTGGTATTCCCGCAAAACTTATATGGCTACCTAAACTGACGCTGTACAATATCCGAAGGCTAATAATAATTGGGAAGGACTTCCCCGAGCTGTTTGGTACCAAACAAGGCATCTGAAAAGGTGACTAAATATCGAGCTACAGAGCTAATTAGACGCTGGTAGAATCTTTTACAAGAGTGTATAGCTGCTGGTTTATGCCGATAATATTAATATTGGCCTCTACAACTGCGCCGTGAGTTCAGCCTTCTCCAAAATGTATAAGGATGCGAAGCGAATGGGACTGATAGTGAACAAGAACAAGATGACATTTCTGCCACAAAATTGCCATCATACCCGTCCCTGGTTTATGGTGCAGAAGCGGACGACGTCGATATCCAATCAGTCAGCGATAGAACTGCTCGAGAGGAAGGGTTTGTGTACGATTTATGGCCTTATGCCCTTTGGTGACCGCTAATACCACAGATGATGCAACATTGAGCTGTAAGAGTTTTACGATGACAATAATATAGCACAGCGAATGAAGAAGCGTAGTCGTTCTGGGCCGGTCATGTTGTCTGAAGGAATGGAAGCACTTCAGCTTTGAAAATAACAATGTAGTACTCGCCGGTGGAAGTAGAGGAAGGGATGGACTTCCATTCTAGACCTTTCAAGTATCAGGTGGTACCGAACTGCAAAGAGAAGGAAAGACTATAATTGCGCAAGCGATGCCTACGCCCATCGAGAGGAAGAAGGTTGCGTGTGTCTAGGCTGTGTTTCTACGTTCGACAGTCGAATTATACACCTAGTTCGTATTCCATTTTAGTTTTTAACAAAATTCTCTGTGATCTCTTGATCACCCATTTTCACCCGCATTTTCTACATACGATTCAGGAAAACATTAAAATATAACTTTTAACGGTTTCAATTTAATCTTCCAAAAAAATTTACGATTTTTCTGAATGAATTAAATGAAGTGGAATGACTAAACTGCTACTAAAAGGGATAACTTTGGTGGCAAAAAAAAAAAACAAAACAAAAAGGGAAACTTAAAACTCAAATGTGTTCAATGCACGCAATTACCTAACTAACGGTACAATGATGAGTGAACAATAAAGGCTGAAAACGTCAAAGCACACAAGGAGTTGAGTGACAAAATTGAAAATAACAATAACAATAACAATGGAAATTTTTTTATTACATTTTAAGAGTGCCTGAAGGAGTTGTTGGCACTTTCTATAATTTTTTTTTTTTTTAAATTTTTTTTTTGTTTTCTTCCCCTTAATAGAGGATAAAGTGTTACGGAGAGGTGAGTGCGAGTTTTTCTACAAAGCTAAATAAATAAATAAAAGTATAAATGACTGAGTTGGCACACTAAGTGAAGAGCGGTGGGTGCACGTGCCACGCGCAGGTTGACAGGCAGAAAGACGACAAACAGACACTAAAAGGCAAACATTGCGTACAAGAGTGGAGGAGACGTGAGTTTAGTGTGTCTGCTTGCTGTGGAGAACGCTCGTGTGGTGCCGCTCGCATGGAAATTCTATAAAAATTATTCAAGCTGAAGGATGTATGATAATTTCCGACGGAAGTGTAATCAAAAATCGCTTAGACAAGTGTGCGCTGTGCGATGACACTTCTCGCCCCGTGTGTGTGTGTGAGCCAGTGCAAGAGGGCGGGAGACAGCAGAAGAGTGATTGTAGGTGGTAGAATGGGTGCGGAGTATCAGAGTTTGGGTATGAAGGCTGGGCGTCGAGCTCTCTTCTTCTGGTTTTTTTATAAATATTTTTTTTTTTTTCAATGTAGCGAGGGAATTCAGTGACACCTGTGTCTCGCTAAGCATTACTTAAACTTCCTGTTTGTGTTTGGAGCTTGCACTAACAACTCAGCAGTCGCCCGCTGTGTCGCCACGGAAATGAGCTGCGATTGTAACTGTAAGCGGCAACGGTCGTCGACGCTTGATTCGTTTTTAATTTAATTTGGCTGAATGCTGAGGAGGCTGCGACCGAGACTGGGTATTTTTTTTACAGCCATAGAAAAAATCGGAATAAGAGAAATTAATAAATGTAATAAGCAGTGAGAGTAGCAGCAATTTGTGCAGCTCACAAGTTCAACTGCGTTAACGCAATTGCAATGCAATTAGCGGGTAATAAATTTAAACTGAAAATTTTCATTTGAGGAAAATACAGAAAATTCAAAATAAAAAATTGCGCTATTGAGCCAACAACTGTTGGTATTTACGATAATTTCCGTTACACACTCGTAGCAATTTGTTGCATTATCACACATATGAAATGCCATCATACAAACACGCATACCTACGCGTACTCAGCCAATTCGGTAGCAGGCAAACTAATAAACGTTTTATGAAACAGTTGATTTATAACTGTCTGTTGCGGTAATGACTTCATTAGACTAACGTGTAGGCCTTAGCAAAAAAAAAAAAAAACAAAACAAAAAAATAATAATAATATAAATTTTCTGTCTTCAAGATATATTCAAATACATACGTGTATGTGCAAATCTTTATACTCGTATGTACCAGGTGTGTTAGTTGAAATTTGTCGGTTTTTTCGATAAAGAAAACACTTAATTTTCAGAGGAATCTCAAAATTTTTTTATTCAAAGTATTGACCATTGGTTTCTACACATTTCGCCCATCTCTCAGACAAATTATGGATAACATTCCAAAAAAACCTTTTTCTCTTTCGAGGCAAACCATTCGACGGGCCATTTTTCGACTTCTTCAAAATTAGCGAAGCACTGCTCTGTAACGGAGTGTCCCATCGATGCGAAAAGGTGATAGTCGGACGGGGCGAGGTCTGGAGAGTACGGCGGGTGCGATAATATTTCCCAATTAAGTGTTTTTAATGTATCTTTCACCAGTTTAGCGGTATGAGAAGGCGCGTTGTTATGTTCTTCGGGCCCATTCCGACCGTTTTTCGATCAACGCATGATTCAAATTGCTCTTTTGTTGTCGGTAGCGATCCGTGTTCACCGTTTCACTAGTTTTTAATAACTCGTAGTACACCACACCACACTGGTCCCACCAAACACAGAGCATTGTCTTACGGCCAAAGCGATTTGGGCCTTGCAGTCGATGGGCCAGCTTCACCAGGGGAAAGCCATGATTTTTTTCGCTTCGGGTTCTCAAAATAAATCCATTTTTCGTTCCCCGTGACAATTCGATGCAGAAAAGATTTCCTTTCGAATCGTTGAAGCAGCATTTCACAAACGGTTTTTCGATTTTCCATTTTTCTATCGTTCAGCTGGTTTAGCTGGTGTGGCACCCATTTTCCATACTTCTGGATCTTTCCCATGGCTTTTAAGCATTGGCAAATTGCTCCTCGAGTCACATTTGTGTTTCTGCCAATTTTTGTTGCGATTGGGTTGGATCAACATCCAATAACGCCTGCAATTCCTCGTCTTCGAACTTTTTCGCTGCACCAGGATGTTCATTGTCTGTCAAATCGAAATCTCCACTTTTAAATTGACGAAACCATGTCTCACATGTTCTAATCACTGGAGCATGTTCACCATAAGTTTCTACCAGCAACCGGTGAGCTTTAGCTGCTTTTTTCTTTTGATGAAATAAGAAAAGCAACGAATGCCACAAATGCGATTTACTTGGAACGAAACTCGACATATTCACTGAGGTAAACAAATATGACGCTATTATTTTGGCGGAATGTGACTTGCGTATTTTTGTAGGTTAATGTCTATAGAAAAAAATTACATACATGCCAAGTTATAGAAATTTATAAATATTGCTAACGACATCTACTAGTAAAACCGGCAAACTTCAACAAACACATCTGGTATGCCTGCATGTATTTCATTTAAACATTTGATTGTTGGACTCCTTCATAGTTTATTGCCCCTCAAAGAGCGTAATTTGATATGATTTATCGCTTTTTCGTCGAATTTATCCGCATTTAAGTACAATAATTTACTGTTTTCGCACATATATATATTCGTATACGTATGTATGTTAGTGAATTATCTTCACGTGTATTCAAATCAAGCATATGCGAGTTTGAAAGAGTTTGTTTTATACTTAACCACACGCTTTCTGTTGCGCTCTAATTGGCCACTTTTAGGTGTTGAGTAATTGTCTAAAATTACTCATTTCCACTCAACTCAATAAGTCAACGCAAATTATATGTGGTTGTAAATTATTTTGTTAACATTTTAATTTGCTGCATAAATTTTATGATGACTTGTGTTAGGTGTTTGCATACTATGAGGCGCTTAAAACAATATATCTCATCTTCTTCTTTATTAGCGCAAAGCTTTTACAGCCGAATTAACAATAGCTCGGCATTCATTCCCTCTTTTCGCCGTTTGGCGATAATTGGAAATACCAAGTCTGGTCTTTGTAACAGAGTGAAAGTCTTCTTCTTTCCCTCCTTCTACCGGTACTGCATAAAAAACTTTCAAAGCTGGAGTATTCTTAACCATCCAGACCACATGACCTAGCCAGCGCCGACGCTGTTTCTTGATTCGCTGAACATTGTCAATGTCGCCGTATATCTCATCCAGATCACCATTCTATCGGCTGCGGTATTTGTTGTTTCCAAATAGTAGAGTACCATAAATCTTGCGAAAAATCTTTCTCTCAAAAATTTCTAACGCCGACTCATAAGCTGTTGTCGTCGTCTATGCCTCCGCCCCATAAAGTAGGAAGGGAACAATAAGCGGCTTATAGAGTTTGTTTTTCGTTCGTCGAGAGAGGATTTTACTTTTCAATTGTCTACTCAGTCCAAAGTAGCACTTGTTGGCAAGAGTGATTCTGCGGTGAATTTCAAGGCTGACACTGTTGTTGGTCTTAATACTGATTCCAAGATGTATGAAGTTATCTACGATCACAGATGCTGTCTGGTCACGGATGCTTCAGGACCCATATACTTCAGGAAGTACCTGCATAAAATAGGGAAAGTTGATGATCCGTCATACAATCCGAGCATACAATCTTTCAATGCACTCGCTGGCAAGACGCAATAAGACTTGAAAACACAGTTAGAGAACTACAGTAAGAGTAGATAATATTGCCTTAATTATGCTGCAAAATGAAGCAAAGGACTTGGTAGAAAAAGTACTACGAGCGAGAAACTGGGACCTGGACTCAGGTGGCGAGATGTAATCTCACTATGAGAAAAATGAAACACCCTGAAGTAATGCGATAGCGATTCCAGGGTGGGCGATGGTTCCCTAGAGGAGAGTTTTTAGTAACCTGCAACTGGCACATACCATTGATGTGACAGCACAATGATGCTGCGGAAGGCATTTTTCTTCTCCTCACCCGCAAAAGAAAAGAAAAAAAATTGTTATCAACGATCTCCATGTTATGATTGTCAACAGTGACATAGAAGCCAAGTCGCGAATCCGCTGTCTGCTTGTTTGATGACAGAAGACATTTCGTATTGCCCTCGTTTATTACCAGACCCATATCCTTCGCTTCCTTATCCAGTCTGGAGAGAGCATAACTCACAGCGCGGTTGTTGAGGGCAATAATGTCAATATCATCGGCGTACGCCAGCAGCTGTACACTCTTATTATTGAAGGTTGTACTTTCTCTATTCAACTCTGCCGCTCTTATTATTTTCTCCAATATTAAATTAAAGAAGTCACACGATAATGAATCACCCTGTCTGAAACCTCGTTTGGTATCGACCAGCTCGGAGAGGTCCTTCTCCATCCTGACGGCGATTTTAGTGTTGCTTAACGTCAGTTTACATAGCCGTATAAGTTTTGCGGGGATACCAAATTCAGACATAGCGACGTAAAGGCAGCTCCTATTGTGCTGTCGAAGGCGGCTTTAAAATCGACGAAGAGGTGGGTGTCGATCCTTTTTTCACGGATCTTTTCCAAACTTTTGCACATGGTAATTGGTTGTTTCACCAAATCTAAAGCCACACTAGTAAGTTTCCATCAGTTTGTTGACGGTGCCCCTTGGTTTCTCATACAAATTTTGCTAAAAATTAGGTTCACATAACCCATGTTGCATTCCATGTGAGTTTGAAAGACTCTTGTAAGTTTAAATGAGATTTCTTCACTAGTGAAAACCCCACGGCTAAGTTTCAGAAGTTAAAAGAGCTAACCAGCAGGAGAATGTGACAACTAAGAGCAATAAGTCATACACACAGGACTATGGTATATTTTTGAGGATGTCGACCCGGAGATGATCAAATTGACGGCTTGTACACAGGCGAACATAAATGACTTGACCAAAGTGACTTCAGGCGTACCAATACGTATATTCATTTGTCGCCAAATTTGGGATGGACCTCTGAAAAGATCCTAGCAGATTTTAAAACCATCTTTTCTCGTTACCTCGACGTAATATACTAGCTACCATTTAAAAATTATTAGGTTAAATATTCTAAATATGCAAAAAATTGCAGAAGCTCTATAAATCTAAGATACAGTTTTCTTTTCTGTTATTTTCTGCTGTTTCATCAACTAATACATCCTGAACTACTTCAAAAGGTTTAGAGTAATGGAAGGATTGATTTTAATGGGCTTACTAACCCACCATACTAACTGGTTATTGTCGTGTGGGGTATTTTTGCAGGCTGACCTTACGTTTGGTACGTCGGGGTCACGTCTGTATAAGTAAAAGTGAAGTCTACTAGAGTGCATTAGCATTACTTGAGCCTGATGGGGTAGTTCGAGCTTCTTTTTTTTTATACACAATTCATTTATTTACTGGACCTGCTTTAATTTAAGCCAATAGTAAGTGTACAAATCTTGAAAACTAAATTACAAATATGATAGCTCGAGTTATGTAACTCTGAGCCCTTTTCTAACTACGGCGCTCTCCTTAGAAGGCGGGAACATCTGTTCGCTGCAGACGGGAATTTTTTGATGGGTTGCATAAAGCATTAGCTAGTGGATTTGGATGATTTCTTAACTTTGTGAAGTATTTCGTCCTGCTTCTTTCAATTTCAGGTTTAACCAGTAAAATACCAAGGTCTTTATGAATATTTACGTTACGAACGTACCAACTCCTCGTTCGAGCTCCTCGTCTGGAATATGTGATGGTTAGTATCCAACTATCTATGAGAAGATGTTTAAGAAAAGATTGGTTCTGTGGGATTGGCGTTCCAGATCTGTTAGAAATACGTAGTTAATCACTGTATTAAGTCCATATGATTAGTTCTAGACAACGGAGTTGATATACAACTCATTCAGTCATGGGATATTTAGGTCAATTATGTTTATGTGATATTTCCCTCTTTTTGATTATATATGACATTATGGCCGAGCATTGTATACTGCCTCTCGGCACGGAGTGTCCACCCCTTCGAGTGTATTTCTGACATAAAATAAAAGCTCCTCATAAAAAACTACAGCTACTATAAGGCACGCTCATTTTAGATATAAGCTCTCCAATTGCCAATAAAACGCTATTGTTACTTTTAGTTAGGTTAGCTCCATAGTATTGCCAACAGCTTTACATACGACCAACCCTTTATTGCGTCTCTAGTTTGAAGAACAAAGCTGTTATTTTCGCAAGTTCTGGCCCAAGTAAGAATAGTCTTAGTCTGTCAAATGATGAAGTCGCACATATTACGGGCTACTCTGCCTCCACAAAATCCCTACACTTGTTGTCCTCAGACCTATATAGAAGGCATAGTCATTTCTCCGTTAAGAGTTTTATCTGCAGCCTGTTTCTGTAAGTCTATAAATAATTTTCCCATACCTACTTGCTGAGTCATCATTTTTGCCATGTTAAATTTGGGACAAATCTTCTATAATGTAACAAATATAAGGTTTGGAGATTTCCATTTTTTTTGAGCTGTTCGATGAAATTGTGTGAGCTCTTTCTTAAACTAAAATATTTTTAGGTCGATGTGAAGTAAATTGTCGAACGGCAAATGGAGGCACAAGTCAGAGCTGTGAAGAATGAAACACTTGAACGTTGCACAAGAACAACTATGAATATTGCTGCTGTAACCCAAAATGTTGAAGAAAACACAGGTTTGTCCATTCCTCGGCATTCCACAAACATCATTACAACGTATTTTCCTTAATGACTTGGCTCTTAAGGCTTATAAAGTTCAGTTAACATTAGAACTCAAGCCAGCCGATCAACAACAACATTGTGGCTTTGCTCATTCGGTCCTTGAAGTATATGAAAGTGATCCAGAATTTCTTCGAAAAATTATCTTAACTGATGAGGCCCATATCCACCTCGATGGCTGCGCCAGTAAGTAAACGTTTCGCATCTGAAGCTCGGAAAACCCAAGATTTATTGTTGAAAAGCTTCTCCATCCTCAATGTGTAACTGTTTGGTGCAGCTTATGATCCGGCGGTCGTTAGACCTTACTTTTTCGAAAATAAGGCTGTAGCAATTGGTGCAGTGAATATATTGCGCTATCGAGAGATGATTAATGATATTTTATGGCCGGCATCAGATGATATGGATGTGGACAACGTTTGCATTTAACAAGCCCGCGCTACTGGCCACACAAGCAACGAAACCATCGACCTTTTAAGGTGAAAAGGGACTGTGTAATCTCTCGAGGAGATGATTGCAATTGGGCACCGAGAGCTTGTGATTTAATACCTTGCAACTTCTTCCTTTTGGAGCCACGTGAGATAAAAGGTCTACGCCAACAGGCCAACTTCGATTCAAGACCACTATGATGAATTCGTGAAGCTATTGTGGACATACAGCAGTCACTTTCCGATTGGGTGATGGAAAATTTCATAAAAAGGATCAAAAGATTATTAGTGGCATATCTTCCTCTTTACACTGAAATAAACATCCGATCATCATTTATTTCAAAAAATTCCAATTTTTCTTTGAATATCAAATAACACCTCTTATTTAAAAACCCTTTTTCATAAAAACATCCAATTCGGCCTGGCTGTGCGAGTATATGGCTGCTTTCTATGTACTACTATATGTATTTAATATAATTTTTTAGGATTTTTCTAAGCTAAGTACTTCTGCTGTAAAGATGTGAACTGGGTTTGGTAGACGTACGTATACAGGGTAAAGATGCCAAAATCCTTTCTGGATCAGGAAAAGCAAATTGGGATGTTATCATCCTTAGACTTTGAGAAAACTCAAGACTATAGACTAAAATTCCTACTACTAAATTTTTTGATAGTCACATAAAATAAGCTTCAGCATGTTAGAGGAATTAATTCTGCTTTCAAAACATTATTTTTAACCACTTAACTCATAATGATCTATCTAGGATATAGAACAAAAGAAAATGGATTGATCGCCGCCGCAGCTTGTAAGCTCAGTCAACGCTCTTTGGATCTTAAATATTTGAAAAATATTAAAAAAAAATAACAACAAAATCGCTTTAGAAATGTAAGCTCTCAAGCGCTTAGCCTAGTGTTGAAGGACACCTTTTTAAATCTGAAAATTTCACTCATAAATATTTATAATCGTTTAAGTACACTTTCGCTTGACATAAGCACTTCAAAGCTGGAATTTCGCTTTCATTTTCTTACATTACTTTACAACAACCAAACACAACAAATTTTACGCAAATTTAATGTCATTTTGGTCAATCAACTCAGTCGAGACAAAAATTGAAAGCAGAGTAAGTGTAGCAGCATAAAAGGCAGCGAGAAGAAGTAGAATGTACTTGAGCTATGCTCTTGCTTAAAAGGAATTTTTAATAAACAAAATCTGAAACAAATGGGAATGTTTTTAAAATGTAATTTTCCACTTTTTATTAAATTTAAATATATTTTTATACACAGAGAAATGTAAGTTAAAGGAAATATGTGTTTTTGGAGGAATATATTCTTTGACTTTGTATATAAATGGATTTAAAAGCTACAAACAGCAAAACTTTGTGCCACTAAATATATTGGGGTGTTTGTAAATTCTAATGTATAAATTTTTATTTTTTAATTTTTATTTTTATTTTTTTATTCTCATTAAATACGCATTTGAGTTGCTTAATACCCACTAAAGACGCTAAAGCTCTTTTATTATTTTTACATATATACACATACTCGTATATAAATATATTGTATATTGTATATTTAACAAACATATTGCGTATCTTTCTAGCTGTGTGTTTTCTCTACGTATGTATGGTATGTAGCCGTAGTCTGTCGCACAGCTGTCAAATAAAGAAAAATTTTCTTCATAAAAACAATGCCAAAGGAGAAAGATCAACAACAAATAATAATAATAAAATATAAATAATAAAAATGAATATAAATAAAAATCACAGGTGTATTTACTGTACATATGTACATATGTATATTCTCACTGCGATTTATCCTGCGACCAAATTAATGTACAGTTATAAAAGTCAGTCAGAGAGAGAAAAGACCAACAGACATTTAGTCAGCTGTGAGTGTTGGCGCATTTATGACATTTTTGATTTATTTATTATTAAAAAAGTTTCGCTAAAAGTACACATATACATATATCTGTATATGTTTGTATTTATATGTGTACTACTATCGTGTGCGTACGTGCGTGGTAAACACATTTTCTGGAGTAATTCTTGTACGGCACACATGCATACTCACCTGTGCGTTATATTATATTTGGTGCTGGGTGTGTGTGTGTGTTTATGCTTTACACCTGTGTGACATTGACACTGAGCTCCTTTATTATTTTACCTTTGCCTTTTGGAGATTTACTAAACAATAATTCTACGATTTCTATGAAGATTCTGGTTGATTGTAAGAATTTATCCATTATTTTATTGAACTAGTATAGGGAGTTTTTCAGGGGGGTTGGTGAGTTTAACTCTTAGGGAGTGTATGAATGCGGTCTAAAGCGAATGAGAGAGTAGTGACTGCAGTATATTGCACCAAAGTAGGAGTTTAAGCTGCAAAATCCCTTTAAACTAGAATACCTTCTATAAAGATGGTGGAAATTTAACGAAACAAAGGTGACACACATATTTAGATACACAAACAGCTATTGGAAATCTCATATCAAAAGAAATATTAGTTGTTATAGACTGCCAAAAAAAAAAAAAATGATCAAAAAGGTAACGGAGAAGGGATCAGTGCAGCCACGTTGGGTACCAGGAATCACTGGCATTGATGACAATAAATTGGTTTATAAGGGCATACTTTTATAACCTCCCATCACGACTGACCTGTCAACCATAGCAGAAAGAACAAAATGTATAAAAAAAGCAAAGACTGGCACTCTTCTTCTTGCTTCTCCACTTTTAGTGTCGTTCTCCACTTGTTCTTTCAATCAGATTGGATGTTGTTCTCTTCCTCTGCTTCCTCCGGCGGGTACTGTATCAAAAACTTTCAAAGTTGGATTATTATTATCCATCCAGACCATACGATATATAACAGTATATCTCGTACAACTCATCGTTCCATCGTCTGTCGTATTCCCGTAGATGACCATAAATCTTATGCAAAACCTTTCTCTCGAAAACTCCTAACGCCGATTCTTGAGATGATCGTCCAAGCCTCCTCACAATTCAAGGCTCAAATTATTGTTGACCTTAATGCTGGTCCCTAGATAGACAAAATTATCTACGACCTCGAAATTATGACAGTGACGCGGGAGCCGAGTCGCAAATGCGGGACTGTTTGTTTGATGTCAAGAGATATTTCGTCTTACCCATGCGTTTCGCTCCTTGTCTAGCCCAGAAAAAGCGGAACTCTTGTCTGAAATCTCCGCGATGGGATTTAATATTTCACACCATACGCTTGACAGGATCTTATATGCGATTATAATAGGCGCTTTGAACCGATGAAGCGATTTTCGGCCGAGGTCCTCCTCCAATTTATGGCTACCGCGGCCGCCAGGAGGCTTATCTCAAGGTAATTGGCGCAGACTGTGTAGTCTTCCTTTCTGTGGATTGAGTACAGAGCACAGTGCACAATTAGGTTCCAATCTTCGGCCATGCTTTCACCCGACCAAAGTTTGAAAAGGAGGTGATGCTTCAAATGATCTGCGGCCGCCGCTTTTTTGTTTTTCAAGTGGGCAATTGATTGATACGAACTTTTGTATAGACGGGCAATGAAATATTTGATACCTACATCTGCGGGTGGTTCATTTTCACAGACATTCTGTTGAAATATTTCAGAAATTCAGTATAGTCTGGGCATCAGCTGCTAGATCATCTCTCTGTAAGTCGTCATAGAGCTCTGTGGTTCAATCTCTCTCACGAAACACCAAATATACACTTCTTCAAATGTCACAAGGACCTACCGTCTCCAACCCTTTTCCATACATCGCATCTGTCCGATTAAGAGATCGGATAATACGTTTGTAGTGGTCGTCATCAAAAGAGAAGTCTCTCATCCAAAGCGTTGCTACATTTCTCATTTAAACCCGTTTCACAAGCGCACAAACTCGCTAGCTGAGTAGAATAAGATGTAGACATTTATGTAGCGAGTTGCTTGCTTCATGATCGACACTCGCTGGGAGCCACATGCCTGCTTAGTAGGACAGCAGTGAACCCTTAAACCGAATATAATGAAGTTTTCTCTCATTTAGTCGTGACCCTTTGCATACTACTAGTCGGAAGACCGCCCTAGTTAGGAAATATCAACCTCGCCTGCATCTATTTCTGACCTGAAATAAAAAGCTCGTCATAAAAATCCCTCTGCTATTCAGAGGAGGCTTAGAATGGGCTGTAGTTTGTAGAAAAGCATACCAATATAGTGGCAGTATGAAAATTTGAGAGTTGACAGATTGGTATGACTTACATACCTTGCCAATTCGGAAGTACTTTCTAGCCAACCTATTTGACTGTAGGGTAAACCTACACAAATGAATACCTTAATATATATATATATATATATATATATATACGAGTAAAACAAAAGAAGAAATCCATTCATTCCAGTAAGTGAAATAAAGTTCATCGACGCATCTCATAAATTATTTTCTATGCAAATCCGTCACATCTATGAAGTGAAATTAATTTTTGATATCTTCGAGCAACAGCGAACACCCACATTCACGAGTCACACACACACACATGCACACAAACTGAGTATAGAAAACTTACGCTAGAAAGTGCTTGGAATAGCAAATGAGATAAATTTTGCTAACAAAACCGCAAAATACAATGGTTTTGTATCGATTACCCGGAGCTCGGTGAAAGAGAAAAAGCTCAAGGATTTATTGACGCACGGAAGGCGATGTAGCAAAATGTACAAGTAGAAAAGAAAAGGAATAAAAAAAAAAAAAAAAAAACGGAAAACTAAAGGAAGGAAATAATTTTCGGCAACAAAGAGCTTAAGCAAAAAGGAAACGTAGAGGGTGAATGAAGGGTGAATGAGAAGATGTTGAGAGGAAGGCAAAGGTGGTAGAGAAGAAGTTAAAAAGCGCAACAATAACAACAGAGACAAACGTCAATCAGCAACTACAAAAGCAAAGTTTTACAAAGCAGCTAAATATTTAGCAAGAGAATTAATTAAAAAACTTTTTTTTTTCAGCAGTTACACCATATATTGAGAAAAATGTTTCCATTCACATGAAATATGCTGTGAATTAGACTTTTTTTTTACATACAAAATTATATGACAGCCTTGATAGGCAAAACCGCTTCCACACTCATACATACGAGTACATATATATTTATGCATTCATTACACTGCAACAGCATCCTTGTAAGTTAACTGAAAAGGCAATTTTTGTCGAACATGTCATTAACTATCAATAAACTTGCCATTAAACTTTCCTATTAATTTGGCAAAAGCTCAATGGGTGACAGAGCAAAAAACAAAAAAAAAAACCAAAAAAGAAACCAACGAACGTGAATTAGTAAAGCATATCAGCCCAGCCGCCATCCAAACACCTACTGTACATATGTATGTATGTATGTATGTAGTTGCAACATAAACTTGTCCTTAGCATCTTTTAATTTGCAACTGCATCCAATTGTTTTTTTTTCGTATTTTTTGGGTGAAAAAGTTTTTGCGCAGCTTTTGCCATTTCGCATTTTACATGGCATAACAAATGCCAAACATACATTAACCTTCGACCCAAACTTAACGTTACCGCCCCACGCATCCGCTGTCGAATGTGCACCCTCACGCGCCCATGCGCCAGAGAGCGTGCTGCAGCTGCAAGATGCCCCGAACGCTAAGTAGAACCTTTGGAATTTTTTTTTTGTTTGGTTTTCAGGTTTGTTCTTTAAGTTATATTAATTTTGTTACTGCTAAAGCAATATTTTGTAAGTTCAAACAGTGGTGTATAGTAAACTTAAAAGCGTAAATATCAGCAAGTACAAAGAAAGCAAAAATCGAAGGAAGAAATGTTAAAGGTTGTCTATAGGAACAATGGCATCGTAATACCTTCTGCTCAAATATAAACGAGACTTTATCCATAACTCGACAAGGACAAGACATATGGCCACACTTTTGTTTGCTTAGGTTGGCAGGACTGTTATATGTTTACATGTCAAATTTGAGCGCGATCTGTCATATAGTTTTTTTTTACGGCACTATAAACAACTCAACCTCAAGTGTGTTTTTCGAATTTTTACTATGGAAATTAACGTTGAGCAAAGAGTTTGTTTGAAATTTTGTTATTCCAATGGAATAAGTGCGACGGACGAAATGAAAATGTTTCCGAAGGCGAATGAGGAGTCTTGCCTATCACGTGCACGTATTTTTGATTGGTATAAGTCGTTCAAGGACGGCCGTACATCGCTTGAGAACTTGCCCCATGATCGTCGTCCAGCAACGTCAATAAACGAAGAAAACGTCGAAAAAGTAAAGAAAATTGTGTTGGAAAGTCGTCGTGTGACTGAAAGTGAGCTCAACATATCAAATGGATCCGCTCATAGCATTATTCACAATGTTTTGGGCATGAGACGTGTGTCTGCCCGACTTGTTCCAAAATTGTTGCTCATACGTCTCGTCTTGTACGCGATTATTTGACCAAAAACAACGTAAATATTTTTCCGCAAGCACCGTATTCACCCGTCATGGCACCGTGTGACATTTTTCATTTCCCTAAACTCAAATTGCCGCTTCGTGGAAAGCATTTTCAGTCAATTGAAGTCATAAAAAAGAATTCGAAGAAGGAACTGAAAGCCATACCTAAAGCGGCCTACCAGAAGTGTTATGAAGATTGGAAAAAAAGGTGGCATATGTGTATCGCCTCTAATGGTGACTATTTTGAAGGGGATAATATAAATATTGAAGATTAATTAACCGTTTTTGTTTTATTGAGCCAGTCTCGTTTATATTTGAGTAGAAGGTATATCTAAAACAACTTCATTTGAATCAATTGTAAACACTTATTAACTGCATAAACCTGTAGGAAGGTTACTACGCCACTGGGGCATACTAGCCGGCTGTCGTGTTCTTTTTAAATTAAGTAAAAGGCCGTACAATTTAATTTTTATAGAATCATGCACTCATTCGTCTCTGTTCGGATTGATGTTTATTTCGAGAGTAAATACCAACAGTAATCATAAGAGAGAGGAAGTAGATCATAGCGAGAGAGAGTAGATCACACCACTGTAAATATGAGTAGAACATCGCAATGATCATTACAAAGAAGAGTTCATTTACAATAAGAGGGGCTTAACAAAAGTTCGGTAAGTTGACCAGAAATCGTAATCTTTGTCCTTCTTTATCTTCTCTACATAATCGCCATTGATTTCAATGCATTTCTTAAGCCTATAGATCCACTTCTGAAAACAGTCTACAAAATCTTGCCTTTTAAGCTTATCAAGTTCACCATTAACCGCATTAATTAACTCCTCATTGCTATTAAAGACCCTTTATTTTAAATTTTTTTTTTTAATTTTTTTTAATAATCAGAAATCACAACGTGCTACATCCGAGGAATATGGTGCTGGACGTATTTCTTCGATCGTACTTATAAAACTAAGATTCGTCACCAGTAATGACTTTACTTAAGTTACAAGACTGACCATTTTCGAATTAGTTTGGGAAAAATTGGGCTTGAGCCTCTTTTTGGGCCTCATTTAAAATTCGTGGTACCCATCGAGCAGATTTCTTCGTGTATCCCAGATGATTACTTAATATTCGCGATACAGCCGTGACATTTAAGCCCAATTTATAAGCAATTATTTCTTGTATCAATCGTAGGCCTTCGTCAATTTTGGACTTCACCAGAGCTACAATGGCGTCATCAGTGGAAGATTTTGGTCAACATTTGCGGGGCTCGTTCTGTACGGAAAAATGGTGAGCCTGAAATCTTAAGAACCACTTAGAATTAGCCTTTAAAGACGGTGCAATCGTACCATATGCAGTTTGTTATTCACTGAATATTTTTATTGAATGTAAATTACGCCGAAACCCGAAGGGAACTACATCAAGAACTTCTGTTTCCGTTTGGTGGTGGAATTTCGTCTGACCTATCCTCAGCTATCTTGCGTTTGCTCGACTCGATTTGAGCCGATCGTTGTAAAATTTGAAGGGAAGACTAACAAAATAATTGCAAAGGATTTGGTATTTTTAGATTTAACAAAAACAAATGGAAAGTCACCAACTGACCAAACTTTTGTTAATCCCTTTGTATACAGCAATTAGTAGCTCAATACACTTTTAGAATGAAAGTCAGCTTTTAATGCCTTAATTGTCTCTTAAGAGAAGAGAAAGCAGATTCTCAATCTTCGCGGCCAACTAAGTCGAAGTAGAGCCTCAGCTATTAATGTTTAAGCTAATTATCGCTAGTTAGTCAATGCTTGTCATGCTGCTTTTGCAATGATGTACTGTCACTGCCATTCAATAGGCTGGAAAAGTGTTCTCTTCATAAACTCGGCATGCTCTGGTTGTTGGTCTCAAGATTACCTTCTTGGTTACTTCCCGTAGATTTTTAATCCAGATTATTTTTCTGCCTGTCTGTAAATTCTTCTTGCTTTCTACTTCCGCTCTCAATACTTACATATCTCAACCGTTACGTAAAGTAGTCAATCGCTCATTGCGAGGTAGCCAATATGTTTTCTCTCTAGTGAGGTTCGGAATTACTTATCGTACCAGCTCCTCCTTAGGCTGTATCGACAACCAATATTTTCAGTAGAAATGAGAGCTTGAAATGCCGTTCAGCAGTTCTCAGAAAGCAGGAGTGAAAGTTGAATAGAAAACCTTATGGTTTGATATTTTTTTTTCGTCGAAACTTCTTTGGTGTATAGGGTACACATACATGCTACGGCAAGATAGCTAGGTACTCCGGACGGATATTTAAAAGACTGGGGATATGTCTTCCATCTATCACCCACTCACAGAGGCGATTTAGCCACTCATAAATAACATTCGTTCACCTAATTGAGAGATAGTATTCAAAGTCTGACGACTTGTGTTATTTCTTTATTGGTGGATAGCAACCCTAAAATTTTACGGGGCTTCAATTTTTCATTTAAACTCGCGTTAAAATGCTTTCCAGAGCATACTTGATCTAAAATCGGATCTCATGAACTGCTTGAACCAAATGTAAAGAATTGTCCTGGCCGCTTTCAACATAGGAAAGCGCAATACTTCAGATTTATACGACTCACCCATATCCCACTACGAGAAGCTAAATACCTGAGGGTTTTTTTATAAAAATATTTTATAATAATTCCCATTGATGGTCGCAGTCAGCTGGTAGACGGCAATGTGTGCTATGAGAGTCATTCGTTAGAGTCCTGGTTAGACCAATATCTAAAAAAAATTGATTAAAGCGCTAACGCATTGGTCACCCAATATTTTTCCTCATTTTGAGTAAGTGCTTATACACCAGGCTTCGCTACTTAAGTCAATATCTAAATGGTATGGTGGTACTATCCGATTAACTCAAAATCCCTCTCTCTTTCAATCTCTCCCAAACTCAGCAAGCTTCTTCCAAACACAACAAAAATATTTATTCCAGCATCTCGATTTTTGAGGTTTCCTGGGGCAAACATATATTATATATATCAATATAGGAATGGTGAGTATACTCTATACACTTTTTACAAGAACCATTGGGAGGGGAAATCTCTTACAACTTGAGATGTAACATAAATGCATATATTTTTGATATCCATCTGTATGAAGACCCCACAGAAAAAGAGTTCAGAGCCCTTTTCGAACATCAAAAAGGCTCATAGAATATTTGTTATTCTGCTCCAACCGAACTTAAGTCATCCTTACCTGCTTACTTGTACCTTTGTTTGTGCCGCACTGAGCCCCTTTTATGCATTTTCGTTGACAAAACTTTTAATTTATGTCAAAAGCTTTTTACCAGGAATTTTAATATTCCTTTCTACAATCATACACAAACAAACACACACACCCTTTAATGTTGTAATACTTACAACAAGACGACAAATACACGTACGCTCACGTTGTCCTTTACATATTATGCTTGTTCTTACTCACACTTAACAGCATGTTGCTAAAGTATTCTTAAGATGCTGCCAAAACATATGCAAACAAACTTATTTCATTGTGTGTATGTATGTATGTAGATACGAGTTTGTATAGTACAAGTGTTTGTAGGCTACGTAGTGCACTTGCAGCTGTCGGTTGAGGGAGCTTCATAGAATTACTTTTGAGTTATAGAATGCACAATTTTTGCATTGATCACATATTTTTTGTCACATCGACGTATACCGTTAGATTGAATGCCATTTTACTAGAATCAAGTTTTGGCAATTTTCATAAGAACAGCAGATTAAAATTTTTCGAAAAATTATTCGAGATGCGAGACAATGATTGGAGCTAAGATGGTGCAAGGCAATACTTTGATTTACGATATTTCAAAATGTTGCAAAATTTATTACCTCCATGATTAGGCACGAAGCTTTATGTGGGCGAATAACGCAGCAGAGGTAGTTATGAGGAAAATATTTTATTTTAATCTTCCGACGCCAGCAATAAACTGCAGGGAATATTAATGTATATAGACTCCAAGACTGAAAGTGATTTTATTAGTGGTTCGAAGCTCAGTGAAAAAATGTAGTCTTCGAGGCTTAAAGCTAAAGTATCGAATAGCGAGATGACAACCCATCATTTCTTTTTCAGTTGAGCCCGGCTCGTGGTTAAAGAGAGTTATGAAGACCATGTAAGAACACAGAATACCATCGCCAGATTTTCTGGTAATTTTAAGGATCATAAAAGTTTTGAGCCTTTAAGAAATTTTCTTTATGATTTTTTTTTTTTTGATTTTTTTTTCTTTAAAGCGTTAGATGAGAATTCCAAACGGCTTAATTTTTAGGATCCTAAGTGATACTGTATAGCAAAAAACACTCAAAATCCCTCAAAGCTGATGGTATACTAGCTGAGCTGTTCAAGGCTGGCGGTGAAGAGTTAGTGAAAGGCGTCCATCATCTTTTCAGTACAGCTTGTTCTCATGAATATCTGCCCGAAGATTGTAACCTTGTAACCTTTTCACAAAAAGGGACTTCCTGCTAGCTGCGCCAACTCCCGCGGGAAAAGTCTTATGCACGCCACACGTAAGGTCACTTTATGAATCTACTGATGTGTCTTTATTAATGTGGCTTCAGACCTGCTAAATGCACCACCCAATAGATTTTTACAGCACATCAAATACAAGAAAATACATTTGATAAGCAAATCTATACACGCCACATATTCAACGATGTTACAATCCTTTGATGGCTTATAAGGAAGCTGACTATACGATGCCATTTCTCAGACTGAGAACTCTTCTATAAACTCATACGGCTAACCAAAATTAATTTTGAGTACAATGTTCAGCTCAGTGCAAATTTGGAAGGGCTTCTCCGAGCCATTTGAAGCAAAACCAGATTTTAGACAAGGTGATTCGCTAACATGCGACTTCATAAATTTGATGCTGGAGAGTGTAACACGATCCCACAACACATATATTAAATAAACAAATAAACACGGACGGATTTATTATTTAGTATTGCAGCCGTTATTATTTTCTTCAGCAGATTCAAGAAATCACACCAAAGAGATTCCCTTCGTTACGTAGCACTTAACAGCAATTGAGAAATATATTGCCCTGTTCGAGTAACCGAAGACGAAAGCAACGGTGACGCCAAACAACATGGAAGAACTATGTTCAGAATTAGCTGTTTGCTCTGGCGGAACCTCGCTAAGCAGAGACAAGATTGCAGAATTTTTGTTTTCGGTCCAAACCAGCCAAGGGTTTAGAGCCTTAGATGAAGAAAAATTAGTAGAGTAGGCGTACCGTTGGTTTAATCAGTTGATGGGGTTCAAGAGAACATCAGTGTTATCACAACGGATCTGCTGGAGCTTTACGGACATGTCTCTGACCTAAATCAACCATTTAATTCGCTCATGTTGCTAAGTTCATGATACCTGGGTGATAAGGTTCGGAATTGAATGGTTTTATGATTTCATTATCAAAAAAGTTAGACGATTTCAAAACTTTAGTTGAATGAGGATTTGAAGCACTGATCTTCTTAACATCTCTTAAGTGATGATTCGAAAATATGCCATTTCACTCACAAATGAGTTTTCCAAAAACGTTAGGTGGTGTATTCAAGCTATAACTCGGAGTTCATCTCAAAAGTTTCACAGTAAGGAGCTCAAAAATATTAATGGAGGGATCTACAGTTTATTCTGAGCCGCCATGAATGACCGATGGTTTTTTATGAGAAGCTTTTATTTCCTGCCTAAAATACCCATTCAGTTTCCAAAACTCATTGCTTAATAGTATCCAAGTAAAGACCATATGGCGAATGACCCAGCGATCCTGCCCTTTAAAGCCGTGTACTGCCTTTATAACAGCTCAAGTATGAAAACTTACGTGTTTGACCTGGGAGAGGCTACTATTGCGCTTATCGTAAGATGACAACATGATCAGTTGAACTAATTTTACTTCGAGCGAAGGAAATGTCATTACTTTTGGGATTTGTCCAACCACCGGCGCTGGATTTTTTACTTAATTTCTCCCACCATAGCTAACATAAAATCGTATCAATCACTAGCACATGCTAATTATTAAAATCCAAAAATAATATTAATAACATTTTAAGTAATTTTTGTAAAGAGTCAAGTTGTGTTCATAATATTTAGATAGGCAAAACATAAAAAATATTTAATACGAGAAATCCTAGCCAATGGAATAAACTTCAACGCAAAAATGTATTAAAAATTAATTATATTTATATACTCGTATGTACCTATATAAGTAAGCGTACATTTTTGTAAGCCAAAGCTTACATTTAAGTATGTGTGTATAAGTATGTTTACGCAGTTCAAGTAAACAACTACGTATGTATATATATTTATACTCGCACTAAGGTGTCAGCAAGAGAATAACAAATAACAATCAAAACTCGATTGCTTGAATAAATGCTCTGGATTGTGGTGAGACAAACAGCTGTCAGCCTAAACAAGGACATATTCAGAGCAAACTATTGTGAAACTCTTTAGAATATCAAAACACTACACATGTATACATACATATGTACGTACAAATGTATATTTCTATATACTCTTAAATCATATCAAATATAGGGTGGTACGTAGTTGGGTAAGAGACTGGTTTTAAAATCTGATATTAAAATAAAGAAAAAATAATAATTTTTCCATTTTCGTAAAAAAAATAATATAATATAAATAATGTATTAAAATAAAAAATTATATATTTAAAATTTTTCAGTGGCACAAATTTTGATGGTATTTGAGTGTACCCATAATAAAAAAAAATTTTGTTCTCACAACTTAGTTATTATTATTTAAGGCAAGAAAAAAAAAATAATAAAAAAAATTAAATCAAATAAATAAAACAATAAATTAAAAAAAAATGCGGATGAAACTGAATCTTGAGATCTGATTAATAACTACCAGTGGTTACTCATTACGCCTTCAATCCAAGATCCTTGCTACCGTCTTTCCTGTTGGCTAAATCTGGTGTGACCTTCTTCTTGCACGTGGCACGTATCGCCCAAGTGTAAGAAAGCAGGGAAAAACCAACTGTCGCTGATTTGCTTCAAATTCGAGCATTTCGAGTGGTGAACAACACTTATGCTTCATTGGGCGTTAATTATAATTTTTTTTATTTGGTAGAGTATACTTCCAAGTGTGGCCTCACATATTATTGAAAACAAGGAATGAGGCTATCTTCAGCCAAACCGAAATCTTCATGTCTCTCTTGACTGGGATCAAATAAATACTAATCCTTATTGCTGAAAAATAAGTTGTTGGTAGGCTATATGGCATAGGGCTCCGAATTCGATGATTTTTGTTGTTAATATTTATTTGTATAATCGTATGTGAAGTAACAACTTTCAATTTTTAATCAAAAACAATATTGTATCTGGGACCCAACCTCCTTATTCCCGTGTGTTATTTTCAAAAAATAAAGGGAACCTTAAGGATCGTAGATTACTAGAAAATACTCTAAGAAATAATATAGAACTAGTTCCGAAGGTCCATAAGATCAAGAAGTAAGTATAGAAGAGGCGAGAGCGGAGCGCGCTAAGCGGTATATCCGGCCGCTCGAAACTACTTTGAACATGCACTGAACGGCAATTTACTCCTAAAACCAAAAGTATTTATTGTTTTTAAAAAATTTATAAATAATTAAAATTGAGAAAAAGGATAAAAAATTAAAAAGTCTGTCATTTTTTTTTTGTTGGTGAAAATGTTTTATTGTAGTTTCCATTAAAAAAAATATTTTTCGATTAATTTGTTTGTGCAAAAAAAAAATTTTTTTGATTACTTTTTTTGTGCAACAAAAAAAATATTTTTTGATTACTTTTTTTGTGCAACTACTTATTTATAAAAACTTTGATTTATAAATATTTTTTTTTTAAACAAATAAATTTTGTTGTAAAAAAACTCGTTTTTTGGAGGAACCTGGACTCAATTCAGGATACGTTGGATTGATCTCTGCCAGGAGAAGTCGAATGAAGATATGTGGTGATCTCCGAAGCAGATGTCACTTCTACCATTTTTCCAATGATGAATAAAGGTTTTGTTTAAAAATGAAAATTTTCGTTATTTTTTTATAAAAATCCTAATTTACAATAAAAAAAATATTTTTATATTAAGATATCAATTTTTAAAATTTGTTCTAAAATAACTTTTAGGTTCAAGGATTTTATAAAAATTTTCCAATAGACATTTCATAAGTTTGTAAACATTTTAAGATACTTTTTGGTAAAACAAAAAATAAATTTCGGATATTGTATTAATTTTATTTTTTTGTTCTTTATTTGCTTTGTTGAAGATTTTTAGATTTTATATTCTTTATAGGCTTAATTTATTAAAATTAAATTATTTATAAAAAACTATAATTATATTTAAAAATTTATTTTTATTATAAGTTTTATTTTTATTTGCAAAACGATTATATTTTTATATAAATTTAGAAAATTTCCAATAAAAAGTTGATGTTAACACACCCATCACATCCACTATGCAAACAATGCAAAAAAAAAATATTAATAAAAAATATAGAAATAAGACACGGCTGAAATAAAAAACTAACAACGAAAGCAAACTGAAAAGAATAGTAAACAACAATAGTGTGGTTACATTTAGTGTCAACACTCCACCAGCCACAGCCACCAGCCACCTGCCACAGTGCCAGCAACTTCAACAACAAACAAAACAGAAATAAAATAATATTACATTAGCAAACGTAACAAATACAAATACACAAACAAATCGAAACAAATACACAAACACATTGAAGTGTGTGTGTGTGGGTAAAAATAAAAGGCGATAGATTTTGAAGTGTTCACCCACTACACGCCGTGACATGTCTTTACCGGTTGGACTCTCACCACAAATAGTTTATTTGTTGTATTGTTTACCTCACCTTCCTTTGTTTGTACATTTCTATTTGGATTTGTATTTGTATTTGTGTGTGTGTGTTGGTGTATGGTAAGTACAATTTGAGTCGAAATAAATGTATTTACCCTGTTTACTTATGCAAGACACGTCTATTGAAACAGTTAAGAAGTTGATTTGATTTTAAGATTTGCTTTAGATTATAAATGAGTACCTGAGTGTACATATATATATATATATGTATATTTCGTAGTTTTTCTTTAGATGCGAGTATTTGCATAACTGACATATCGACAATAAATATGTTATTTTGTTGTTGTTGTGCTTATAAGTCTCTAATGAACAAAGGGATTTATGTTGTTTTCGGGTAAGAAGAGTTTATATGTATCAAGTTTAGATTTTTATTTCAATTTTGACACACTTTGGATACCGATTTCCAATGGAGATGGAATCCCAGATAACAAGAATCGGAATGGATTTCTAGGATTACTACAGTGACTAATCCGAAAACACACCAAATGCGAGAGCTATGACTTAGTAACTAAAGCAATAATCTGCACAAGACCAATTGGACCTTTCTGCATTCGCCGAGCTGCAGTCAGTACCATATATCCAGCAAAAGAAGGCAGATGCCATACGGTAGTAAAATAAATGTCGTCATATCCACTCGGCTGTCAAACAATATGCTAACCTCTTGAACCAAGGAAGCGTTTCAAAAGAGTAAATCTAATGGTTCCCTCATTTTAGCCACAGAATTGAACTGCACGCCTGGTTCTGAAGCTTGGCGAGAGATCTCAAAATAATATTCCAAAAATGATTCCTTTACCCAGCTGCGATCCTTCCATGAAGAAGTTCACCGTCTTCAAATAATTCAATCTTTCTTATCGCCTCTGGAAAGAATAAATAGGGCAGGGAATACATTAGGTCAAGTAGAAAGTTCGTTCGGTTTTTTCAAACGGTCCTTCACGCGGTCCAGTTGTTGGCAGTAGAGGGCCGAATTGAGCGTTTGACAATAGGGGAGCAGCTCGTAGTAGATGATTCCTTGCCAATCCCACCAAACTCACCGCGTTTCGACTACGACCGATTTCGCTTGACGTTGTCGTAAGTGATCCACTTTTCATCGCCAGTCACCAAACGCTTCAGAAATGGGTCGATTTTGTTGCGATTCAGCAGTGATATGCAGATGGGAATTCGGTCCATCATATTTTTTTGCGTTAGTTCGTGTGGCACCCAAACATCGAGCTTCTTTTTGAATCCAAGGTTATGCTCATGGTTCCCAATGGTTTTCTGGCTTATCTTTAGTTCCTCAGCAATTAAATAAGTGCTCACGTGACGGTCTGTTTCCATTATTTCCATGATTTTATCGCAATTTTCGACGACTGGCCTCCCGACGCGTGGTGCATCTTTGACATCGAAATTACCGGAACGGAACCTAGCAAACCACTTTTGTGCTACACGTTCGTTTACAGTATCGGGCCCATAAACAAAATTAATTTTTTCAGCCGCTTTGGCTGCTTTTTCGCCTTGATCAAAGAAAAATTATAAAATATAGCGAATTTTCTCTTTTCTTTCTTTTCAGAAAAGCTTTTTTAGCACTAAACCTCGTCTTCCCAACGACATCTAGCGGAAACCGATTGGACTTATATAACGCGAGATACAGATAAATAATGTCATCAATTGAAAAAATAATGGATTTCTTTTTACTACACCTAATATTATATAAGATTTCTATCTAAAGAGTAATCCAGTTCCTCTAAACATTGCAGCAGTTGTCATCGTGGTTCTTTGACAGTGAATAGTCTATTGAGTGTATATGTTGAGGAGACTCACGAACCTAATAAATAACTCGAAAAAATAAATGGATTTTATTATGACCTCATTTACTCCATCACTTTCCGGTGATATCTTGAGAAGAGCAAAAACCAACTAACGCCCTACAACCAGTTTATTTTTGCAGAGGAAGCCTCCTAGATACCTAATTTCTTCAGCTAACTGCAGTAGATTACATTCACTGATGTGAGAGAAAACTTTTATGCCCCAAAGAGAATATTAAAACCAGTTCTTTTTTAGGTCGAACTAAACTAACTGAGTTTCAAGCACGTCTGGGTTAGATGGTGCACTTTATTCCAGAATATTCCTTAAGCTATACAATGCAATTATGTCAATGTAGTTGTTCAAGGCTGGCTGTGAGAATTGATAAAATGGTTTATCAGCTTTTCTGAAAAATATGGTTAGCCGAAGGCGTGCCCAATGATTGGAACCTTATATGAACTGCTACCTCGCCGATATTTCCCACTTCTTCACTGCTAGACATCTACGCATACAGCCGACAAAATCCTCGGCTACCCTATTCACCAGATGGATGAAGGGGTTCCGACTGTGTAACAACCCTAAGATATTGGGAGTCACATTCAATAGCCTGCTCTCCTTCACTCCGCAATCGCCGCAAAACTCCAGGGCCGCAACAAAGAACTCAAAGCGCTAGGCGGCAGCACCTGGGGTAAAGATAAAGAAACCTTGCTGGCAACTAACAAAGCAATTGGCCGACCAGTCGTAAACTAAGCTGCACCGACCTGGGCGGAGGAGACGAACGACACGCAGTTGAGGAAATTACAGGTATGCCAGAACACCGGCCTTAGAACTGCGACAGGAAACCTCCTGATATCGCCGGAGCATCACTTGCACAGCGAAGCATCTATGCTATGAGTTAAGGAGTAGGAAGCACCCCAGCAGGCATCTCACTGAAGCTGAACCTCCACATAGGCACATCAGGAAGGGAGTACTTGAAATGAAGAACACCATTCGGCAACATGTGCAACAACCGCCGGACAGGACGGCGTACCGACAGGCACTGAACGCCATTCACCAGGAGTCAGTCAACACCTTCAAAGACTCCATTCCCGTGAATGGCTTGCTCGGAGAAAAACTACCACCTATCGCAGACAATGAGCTCGAGTTGCCTCGAGAGACCCGTGTGACCCTTGCACAACTTAGATATGGCTATTGTAGCAGGTTAAACTCCTACTTATCCAGACTGGACCCCAGCATACCCAACGTATGCCCTGCATGTGGAGAGTCACCGCACGACACTAACCACCTCTTCACATGCCCCTTAAACAGACACATCTAACCCCCTCTCCCTTTGGTCGAATCCCGTCGAAACAGCACGTTTCCTGGACCTCCCCTTAGATGGCCTCGGCGACTTAGATTGACAAAGCCAGCCCTAAGCGGGGTAAGTAAACCCCTACAACAACAACAATAACAACATTATAACCTCAGTATCCTTTGCCTTGTATGGAAAACTGATGATGTGACTATATGAGACAACTACCGGAAATCAGTACTATTTCCATTTCTTACAAGACTATCTTAAGCGCCCTATGCCTAAAATTAAGGCTGTTCGCCAGTACACTGATTACACAACTCCAGTGCGGCTTCAGACCTTCAAAGTTCGCAATCGACCAGATTTCGCCAATTCCGAATAACAGATCCGCACACGTCCTCTCTTTGTCAATTATAAAGCTCCATTCTATAGTGTCTGAGTTTGGTATTTCTTCGAAGCTGATTAGGTTTTACAAAATGATATTGAACAACAACACCTGTAAAGATAGGAATGGACCACTTGGAACCTTTCAATACCATTTCAGGTTTCAGAGTAGATTACCCTCTACAGTGCCACCTCTTCAGCCTTGTGATGAAAGCAGTACTGTGGAAAACCTGTCATACATAGGCTGATGATATTCATATAAGACGATGAACCGTCTTAAACTCTTGTTAATATGGAGGCTCACAACTGCTTTAAGGTACTACGAAAGATCCAGTAAGCACATATGCAGTAGAGCCCTTTCTAGGCTGACAAAAGTAACGATTTACAAGTTGATTACTTTGCCCGCGGCACAGCAGAAGCATGGACTCTGTGACAGGCGAATCTAGTTTGCGAATCTAGTTCTCAAAATCTTCGTTTCCGTTCGTATTGGGGACGGCTATCCTGGTGAGAGGTAGCCGAGACCCGATGAAAGCTTTTAAAGGCCAAAGATTGGACAGAATATCGTCCTGCAGCCATATTTTGTTCAACAACTCGATAGCAAGTAGGGTTTGAATCGACGAGGGGAGCCAACATACTTGTGATTGCCGGGCATCAGCTCTCTTGGGACTCCATTGTGATACCTCTAATGATCCAAATGACCCTTAAATTTCCAAGAAGTGGCGTTTGCAGAACTGAGCAGTCGAACCTTGCATCTGCTGTTTTGTGGAAAGCTGATATATCCGTTTCTTATATTGGGAAAAGCCCTCGTGCACTTCTTTTATCATATGCTAGCCATATTGTATAACAATTGCCTCCGATAACGTAGAAATATAACAGTGAAAAAAGCTTCTCTGAGACACAAACCGACACTGCCAGTAAGCTTTTAACAAGCAATCCCAGGCAAACATGCATACAAATACTCAAAGTTGCCTTGGAGACTAACAAACGACAATTTCATTTATTTTCAACCCTTAAGCAAAATTTTCAACTTGAAATCCAAAACATTTTTACCATTCATAAATCACATATTTTTTAGCTGGAGATATATTTTTTTAAGTTTTTCTCTTTTTTTCCTCATTAACTAAACACTTTCGCCGAAGAATGTTGCTCAATAAAGAATACTGGAAGGAAGTGATACAGGAAATCGAGGATGCAGCACATAAGAAAACACTCAAGAACCTCATCAAAGACTATGATTTGTCTGTCACCTTACCAGAGGACCTGCAGCAGCGTGTTAAGAAGATAATGCCCTACGAATTTGACGAATACGATCGTTTGGTGTACATTGCCGAATCAGCGGTAGAAACGCCGAAATCTTTTGACACCGAAGAGTCAACCGAGGATGAGTTTATGCACAGGAAAGTTAAAAAGAAGGTGCGATATTAATTTGTAAAACTATTTTGTTTAATATCTTAATTCAATTCCTACTCATAAAGGCGGTTTTCAATGAGAGCACTTGCTCGGAGATCGAACGCATGGAGAATGAATTTGTCAAATTCGAAATAAAACTCGACACGGGCGTTGAGCGTAAAGCGAAAGCCAAGAAGCCGATCAACTGGACTTCGAGCTACATTTGCAAGCCGCGACGTGAGCGTGTTAAGTGGGATTCGAAAATTTATCATCTCGAGCGTAGTTTGGCTGAGAAAACGCTGGACGAGCAAGCCGAATGTTTAATGGATGCGGTAGGTTGTGAAGCTTTGCAAGCACATGCGCTCTATGAAATAATTAGTTTTTGTATGCTCTTGAAATAGTCAGCGGAACGTTTCACCGAATGGCTCAACTCTGTCAGCAATAACCGCGAAACAGACATATCGAAAGCTCAATTGAAATCCTTATTCTCCATAGAGGGTGACCGTCGTCTTTTAGCTTCGATACAAACCGAGCCGAAGGAGGTGAAGGCTATTGCCAAAGCTGTAGCGGACAAATGGAATTTGCCGGAGGTTTGTATTTGCTTTGTGTCTGGTTTGTGTCTATGCTTAAGCTAACAAAAACTTTTACTCACTTTATTTCGTCACACTACCAATAGATGGCCATTGAGCTAAAGTATGAAAATTATATTAAGAGTTTGTTAAAGAATGTACCAAAGAAAGTGATAACTGTCGCTTTTGGACGCACGGTGCCGTACGAGGAACGTCCTTGGGTGCCTATGGATCGTGATCGCCTAATAACAACTGTATTTCCTGACGAGCTGCTCTCTGGTGCTAAATTGTTCAAGGGCATCGGTCATTTGCGTTCGGTGAAGACACTTAAAGATTTCTATCAACAAAGGCCACATTTGAAAAGACCAAGATATTTGGAGAAAACTGGTTTCTTTAAGAAGACCGAAAAGTTGACTACAAAACAGGAAATTCCCTTGTATGAGCTACTAAAGTTGGAGTATTGATGAGGGAGATTTACATAAGTATGTGGGAAATTGATATTAATAAATGCAAGCAAATATAATTTACAAATTGTTTTACCACTTCACACCGCTTACCTTGAAAGACTAACATTTTGTAAAGAGAGATTTTAAGAAAGGATATTAAAATCCCCTCGGCCGAGCATGTCAACTCCTCAGAGTGTGTTCCTGATATAAGAAAAAAGCTAACTATAGAAATCTCCCAACTGATCGGAGGCACCTTGTAAAACTGTATATTCCTACATGCGTAGGAAAAATCGACAAGATGGACCGCTGGATGGAAGATGAGCTCGGCTGGAAACCGCTTCCACAGTTATATATACATATTCGAGTATATTAGATCAATGGAATATGTATTGATCGATCTCGATAGTCTTTACCAATAACCCTTACGAAGAGTGTGAAACAGGCAAATGGAGTTTAGAGCAATCAGATTGAAACACTCTTTGGGAGTTGTGCGAAATATTTGTAGAACATCGACTTCTGGTTTATGTATTCTCCTTTCCTACTTCTACGTCCGTTTTACATGCACTCTGTTATACGTGAGCATACCTGAGGGAAGCTGCGGTAACGTATGGTTTGGGAAGAGTAAAAAAGAGTGAGTTCTAGTGTCAAGAAAGATGACAGTATTTAGGAAATCGACTTATTTACTTATGTTGGGACAGATTCCAAGAAAAGCACGATCAGTAATAAACTCGACAAACACTTCTGCTATCTAAGATTCTTCTTGAATATGAAGGACCGGGCTTCAATACAAAGGTATACCTCTAACACCGCATCACATATCGATTGATTAAAGGTAAACTAAGGTACCTCAGCAGACAGAAGGAATAGCACGCCGCAAGGTCCGAGTATGAAAAAATTGACAAGTTGATTTAAAAGAGGAGTGCAGGAAACTTATGAAGGACGGTTGACCTTTTCTCGATCTAAAGTTGTTAGAGATGGCAGATCATCTCTTGCGGGACTCATTATTAGTATAAATAGCACAACTTGCTTTTATTAGGTTCATTAACTTTTCGTTCCTGGAAAAAGCAACAACACTATGTGTCATATACGATTGCATGGTCGTTTCAATAAGTACATAAGAGAGACCTGTGAAGATGGTCCCCAGGGCAACCAGTGACGGCAGTGACCGCAAAAATGTCCAGAAAGTCGAACAATTAGTACTGTCTGATTGAAGAATTAAATTGTGGTGGAAAGCTGAAGGATTACAGATTAGCAAAGAATAAGTTGGATAGATTTTGCGTGAAGATTTGAATATGAAAAAATTATTGCGCGCTGGATATCGCGAATGCTCAGGCCTTTCGACAAGCAGCGACCATTAGAGAGTTGTGAAGATTTTTTGAAGTTGTGCTAAGCTGATTTGGATAAAATTTACAACCGCATGATTACAGTTGATGAAAGTTGGATTGCTCAGTATGATCCCGCGTCCAAACAAGAGTCGATGCAGTGAATAAAAAAAGGGGAAAGGCGGTCAAAAAAATTCAAAGTGGAAAAGTCGATGTCGTAGATTATGGCTACCATTAATTGCTTACTTTATAGAAAATACGTGGTAAGTTAGCGCGCGGAGTGCGAGGGATGCCTTAAAGGCTTCTGTCCAGACCTGGTTTCTAGTGACTTTTTACTTTACCGTAGAAAACCATTATGAAGAAAATCTAAAGAATATTTTTCAGTGGTATAAAAGCATTGTATTCACGATGTGAAATCTTTAGGGGGACTGTACAAGATGTGATTATTGAAGTGTGCCGGTTTTACTAGTAGATGTCGCTAGCAATATGTATAAATTTCTATGATTTGGCATGTGTGTATAATTTTTTTCTATTGACATTAACCTACAAAAATACGCAAGTCACATTCCGCCAAAATAATAGCGTCATATTTGTTTACCTCAGTGAATATGTCGAATTTCGTTCCAAGTAAATCGCATTTGCGGCATTCGTTGCTTTTCTTATTTCATCAAAAACAAAAAGCAGCTGAAGCTCACCGGTTGCTGGTAGAAACTTATGGTGAACATGCTCCAGTGATTAGAACGTGTGAGACATGGTTTCGTCAATTTAAAAGTGGAGATTTCGATTTGACTGACAATGAACATCCTGGTGCAGCGAAAAAGTTCAAAGACGATGAATTGCAGGCGTTATTGGATGTTGATCCAACCCAATCGCAACAAAAATTGACAGAAACACTACATGTGACTCGAGGAGCAATTTGCCAACGTTTAAAAGCCATGGGAAAGATCCAGAATGGAAAATGGGTGCCACACCAGCTGAACGATAGAACGATAGATAAATGGAAAATCGAGAAACCGTTTGTGAAATGCTGCTTCAACGATTCGAAAGGAAATCTTTTCTGCATCGAAATGTCTCGGGGGATGAAAAATGGCTTTATTTTGAGAACCCGAAGCGAAACAAATCATGGCTTTTCCCTGGTGAAGCTGGCCCATCGACTACAAGGCCAAATCGCTTTGGCCGTAAGACAATGCTCTGTGTTTGGTGGGACCGGTGTGGTGTGGTGTACTAAGAGTTGTTAAAACCTGGTGAAACGATGAACACGAATTGCTACCGACAACAAATGATCAATTTGAATCATGCGTTGATCGAAAAACGGCCGGAATGGACCCGAAGACATGGCAAAGTTATCTTGCAACATGACAACCCGCCGTCTCATACCGCTAAACTGGTGAAAGACACATTAAAAACACTTAATTGGGACATTTTATCGCACCCGCCGTACTCTCCAGACCTCGCCCCGTCCGACTATCACCTTTTCGCATCGATGGGACACTCCCTTGCAGAGCAGTGCTTCGCTAATTTTGAAGAAGTCGAAAAATGGCTCGTCGAATGGTTTGCCTCGAAAGAGAAAACGTTTGTTTGGAATGGTATTTGGAATTTGCCTGAGAGATGGGCGAAATGTGTAGAAACCAATGGTCAATACTTTGAATAAAAAAAGTTTGAGATTCCTCTGAAAATTAGGTGTTTTCTTCATCGAAAAAACCGGCAAACTTCAACAAACACACCTGGTATTTAACAATTAAAAAACATAACTTTAGGTCGCTAAAAAGTCAGCTGCCCCTCGTATAGAAAAAGATGAGGACGAAATTTATTAAAAGTCTCTATTGAATTGGGAAAGGTATGTTTGCAGGCGATCTTAGTTAGAATGCAGAATAGTAAACTAGCGTATGAAGAACTGTGAAAAAGCGAAAGTCCACGGTTGCATGCGCAGAATAGTACAGCCACCAGACTAGACTGTAGGTAGGATGACTTCATTGTTTTATTTTTATTTTATAAAAAAATTAAGCCCTTTTAACGACTACTTTATTATTGCCAAATTTATTATGACTCCAGCATTTGTTCTGCTCAAATCAATCAATGTAAACTATGTAATTCACAACAATCTTATGATACGTTCCAGAGATTCCATTTTAGGCCAACTAACATCATTAACTTCAAAACATTTACTAATTCACAAATAAGCATTTCATCCATCCATCCATCCACTCGCATATTTATTCATCTGTTGCACGTTGCGGTGGACAATGAATGCCACGCACAAATCAACAGCCAGCGAGTGTAGTATACAAGTGAAGTGCATGAATGAAGGAATTAATGAGTGATGTGTTCTATTCAGTTCTGTTCTGTTCTGTTATGTTGCGTTGTGTTGTGCTGATGTTACAGCTGTCTCCCGCCTCACCAAGTCTCCTACGCGTGGCACAATGCATTTCTCACCCATTCATCAGCAGTTCCAGTTGGTTGTTTATTTGTTGGTTGGTTAGTGTCTTGTTGGCGTTTGTCGTTTCGCTGCCAGCTGTCATGTTGGTAACACAGTTAACGCTTATCGTTGATGCGTCCTGACGTACGCTAACTGACAGCTCCTCTTCACCAACCATTCACTCATATTACATCACATTGCAAACCCGTCAAATACTACGCATTTATCTGTTGATGTGTGTGAGTCAATTTGTATTATGATTGTAGTTTTGTGCATACATACATACATACACGTATATGAGTATCGGTAGGTGATGGCTGACAAACAGTTGGGAAAGACATTTATTTAAGGAATCAAAATAGGATTTTGGAGAACAGCGAATTGAAGTACATTTGGCAGTGAAATAAAATTATGTCGCTCGGTGAGTAAGCACAACAAAATTCTAAAATGTGTCGAAATAATTACTATCTGTTATCATTATGAACTCAAAACAGTTCTATTTCCATTTTCGATTGAAATAATACAACAGTGTTTAAAGATCACTTTATAAACGTGCAATCATAAAAAAAAAGAAACAAATTAAAATGAAATGGAATAAGGTAATTATATAATAAAAAGCTGTACCCTGAAACGCTTCTATGTGGCACATAACTTCTGCTCAAATATAAACGAGACTTTATCCATAACTCGACAAGGACAAGACATATGGCCATACTTTTTTTTGCTTAGGTTGCCAAGACTGTTATATGTTTACATGTCAAATTTGAGCACGATCTGTCACATAGTTTTTTTTTTACGGCACTATAAACAAGTCAACCTCGAGTGTGTTTTTCGAATTTTACTATGGAAATTAACGTTGAGCAAAGATGTTTGTTTGAAATTTTGTTATTCCAATGGAATAAGTGCGACGGACGCAATGAAAATGTTACAGAAGGCATATGGGGAGTCTTGCCTATCACGTGCACGTATTTTTGATTGGTATAATTGTTCAAGGACGGCCGTACATCGCTGGAGAAGTTGCCCCATGATCGTCGTCCAGCAACGTCAATAAACGAAGAAAACGTCGAAAAAGTAAAGAAAATTGTGTTGGAAAATCGTCGTGTGACTGAAAGAGAGATAGCTAGTGAGCTCAACATATCAAATGGATCCGCTCATAGCATTATGCACGATGTTTTGGGCATGAGACGTGTGTCTGCTCGACTTGTTCCAAAATTGTTGCTCATACGTCTCGTCTTGTACGCGATTATTTGACCAAAAACAACGTAAATATTGTTCCGCAAGCACCGTATTCACCCGACATGGTACCGTGTGACTTTTTTCGTTTCCCTAAACTCAAATTGCCACTTCGTGGAAAGCATTTTCAGTCGATTGAAGTCATAAAAAAGAATTCGAAGAAGGAACTGAAAGCCATACCTAAAGCGGCCTACCAGAAGTGTTATGAAGATTGGAAAAAAAGGTGGCATATGTGTATCGCCTCTAATGGTGACTATTTTGAAGGGGATAAAATAAATATTGAAGAATAATTAACCGTTTTTGTTTTATTGAGCCAGTCTCGTTTATATTTGAGCAAAAGGTACTCAATGAATTTATAAAATATTACTTAACGCTGAGCCGTACGAAATATACGATGTCATTTGGGGCGTTCAGCGAACTGAGCGCACAGAAAACATGTTCAATGACGCTGACCGCAATGCTCAGTGAGCGCTCACCATATTAGTGAGCGTAAACTTTTAATGCTACTTGCTGCTAATCAGTCCATCACGAAAATTTTAAAGTATTTCTACTTCAAGTGCTTGTGGTGACAATTCAAAAGATATTTTGGGTTGCCAAATAAATTTGTTTCAGTTGTTAATGTGGTCGTTTCGGCGTTTGCAGTAGCAGTACGTTCATCAAAATGAATCGCTCAGTAATAGCGCTCACTCAACATGTTTTCTGAGCGTTCAGTTCGCTGAACGTACCCAATGACATAGTTCAACGAATTAAGACAAAGTGGCCGACGTCGGTATGTACAAAATCACTACAACACATTCGAGACACCCAGCTCTGGAAGCAGAAGTCTAAAAGTTGTATGCACTCGAATTTGTTATTGTTGTTGTTGTTGTTGTCGCCGAAGTCATCTAATAGGAGGTCCAGGAAACATGCTATTTCGACGGGATTGGATCAAAGGGAGAGGGGGTTAGATGTGTCGGCCCAATATCTTTGGGTTGTTTATAGTGGGAATTTTCGGTCGATGATCTTCACATCTAATTCAAGCCTGTACTCCTTCATCCAGCTGGTGAAGAGGGTTACCAAGGATTTGGTCGGCTGTATGCGTATATGTCTTGCAGTGAAGAAGTGAGAAAGATCGGCCAGGTAGCAGTTCACTTTCGAACAAAGGTCATCAATATCCTGGCCAGACGCCAATATCGTGCAATCATCGTCATACGAGGTTAAGGAAACTTCTCCTGGTGGAAGAGGGGGTACGGTCCTGTGAGCGCACCATTTGGATGGCCATTTGGCTGATATTGTTCTCCGTTATTAATGGCATATCTTCTTCTTTACACTGAAATAAACATCCGATCATTTATCTCAAAACTTAGCATTTTTCTTGAATATCAAATTTACACCTCTTATTGAAAAGCCTTGTTCCACTTATTATTTGACGCACCTGCCCGAGTTTGCCGTGTGATTGGTTTTAGGGGAATGCCTCTCTCATTAAATGGATCACATTGAAATTTAATTTCTGAAGAAAGTAGACACTAATATGTGATTATGGTTCGGCTAGTTCTCCTTTGTCAGTGTTTCAGCTGGAATGACTCTTTGCTTCTTTATCACTTTCGAAACTGCCTGCGGATTTGTCTACACTCAGACAAAAAACCGGTTTGTAATATCTTTAGCTTCATTTTCCTTCATGGTGGTGAATGGTTCTTTAACCGTGCAGGATTTAGCACTAGCCTTGTCTCGCGAAATTTAGCAGCAAATGTAGGTATTGAAAGTCTCTATCGAGGCTGATGTCTCAGCGAGAACAGGTTACTGAAAATTGTGTTGATGCTGTAACAGTCAACCCTTAACAACTTTGATTTCGTCCAATTTTTTTCCGATATGTGAATGCCACATGAGCTAAAGAAATAAACCTCATGGACCGATATTCCATTTGCAAAATGCTGTATTTCTGAAACGGATGGTGACAGGTGATGAAAAGTGGATCACTTAAAGCAGCGTCACACGAAGACTGTGGCACAAATGGTCTCCAGGATTGATGCCCCATAGTGGTTTTTGTGTGTGTTTGGTGGGATTGGCCAAGGAATTATCTTATATGAGCTGCTCATCTACGGTCAAACTCTCAGTGCAGATTTTCACTGTCAGCAATTGGACCGCCAGAAGGAAGCAATCGCTCAGAAGCGCCCAGCTTCAGCCAACAGGAGGGGAATAGAGTTTCAGAAGGACAACGCCAGACCATACTCGTTGACAGTCACCCACCAGAAGTTTCAAGAGCGAGGTTTTTCTGCATCCGCTTTATACTCCAGACCTTTCCCGAAGTGGTTACCAAGAGTTTTTATAACAGAGTCATAACGGCACTACTTTCAAAATGGTAAAAAGTTATCGAGCAATACGGTGGATATTTGATGTAAATTGGATAATTCTAACTATATACCAAAGTCTTCAATATAATTCTAATGGGTTACTTTTTATTTGACTAATGTATATATATGGATATATAATTATCGACTTTTGGTAAAGAGTGTGGCCAATTTGTGGTGAGCGTCTTATATTTTTCTACAAATGGAAGGACCCACAGCTTCTAAGCACCTACAAACGGCTGATGGCTTCTAATGAGATGCTCTGAGCTTGTGTCAGATGGGATGCCATTCCCTCCGGAGTGGCTATTGGCCCTTCCAGGAATCGAGTCAAGAGTTTGGTAGTGTATACCTCATGTAAATACCAGAAATTTTTATTTTACAAAATAAAAGTCTAACCTAGATCTGAAACATTATTAACTATAATATCACATGAAAAAATATTAAAATCTTCGAAAGTAATAAATATTTATTAGCACAGATTAAGTGAGTTATGCTTCCACTACTCTCCCCCCACCACCAACACAACCAAATACATTCAAGTGGACAATCAAAGTAATTGTTTATATGTAAAATGTGTGCAAACACTACAGCGACCCTCGTCAATTCAAAGCATCCGCTTGCCAATGCCGAAGAAAACTTGTCAAAAGTAATGCTTAAGCGAACATATTGACATCATTACAGTTACTAGAATACTCAACCCCTGTTAGAAACCTGTTATATATATGTAAATACTTACATGTGTGTCATATTCTCTACATCCTGTGACCACAATCACTTATCCGCTTCTTTTGTCAAAGCATATGGAAATTTTCATTGAACTGCAAAATTTTGCTTTACATCCATTTGATACTATTTCCAAACCAAAGCCAAAACTTTGACACATGTCCATCGAATTCAATCGCTTCCCACTACCACTACTGGCACTCGCCCATGGGTGGGTCGGTATATTAGCGTGCTTGAATGCCGAAAAGTGGCTAACCAAACAGATTTCTATGAGAGCTCTTCAAACGGCACGAGGAGTAGTCTTTTCTTTACTACAATATATATGTATGCATATATGTACAATATGTTAGGAAGTGTAGTTGCTTTTGTTGGTTGGTTAGCTGGTTGATTGCTTCATTGGTTTACTTCATTGGTTAACCGGTACTTTAAATGGCTGCTGGTTGGCCTGGTTTTTCGTCAGTTCAATGCAGCTCAGTTCAGCTAGCTCACTTCGGTTTGATTCGTTTCATTGTGGTTGACATGAAAGCGTGTTCAATTGCTTGCAAAACTTTTTGAGTTTCCGTTTCATTGCTGTCCACTGATCAGCGGTCGCTTGGGAGCATACACGTATGTGTGGCACATCTTCACATTAACACTAACTTGGACAGTTAGTTCTCAGCTGGAGCTCGTTTACATTTGGATACACTTGCTAATATGTGAAGTGTGCTGTGATTTGTTTGCCGCTGCCAAAAGGGTTGTTCTAGCGTTTGCTTACCAAATCGCTTGATTAACCCAAATTGTCTCTCGTACTTCCACTTCTTACTTTCAGCTTCATTATTTGCTCATTTGCGGCACGCTAGCTCACCCTCCAAATATGCTACTTCAATAGCTTATGTGTTTACACGTCAGTCATGTGGCACATTCTGCTCATTTCCGCTCCTTTAAGCGCAATTATAAACATGTTTTCGGATTTTGCTAATTTGATTGTTAAGTATATTAGATGTAAACACATTCAAGCATACAAGGTGACAGACGCGATATTATGTATATCTCCTAATTACATATATCTGCATTAAGGTGGTCCAATTTCAGCTTTTCTAAAATAAAAAAAAATACAAAAGTTTCAGTCAGAACTTTAATTTTACTCATTTCTAACTAAAAAAAAAATTAAGATTTGTGGATTAGATTAGAAAATATTTCAAATATTTTAATTTATTTATTTCTGATTCAAAACATCTAAATATTTCTGAAGTGAATTTGCATTCTGATTTGAATTGATTCATTGAAATATGAGTCTATTCTTTCACTTCTAATGTTTAAATCCTGATAACTCGTTTTCAACATGGTTCGTTGGTTGAATTTACTGCCGGGGATCAACTCACTTATGCCCCAAGCGGACCCATTGTGGTACCACTGAGGATCCTAATGACCCCCACCCACTAATCGAACCAGTGTGTGGAGTTTGTAAAACTAAGGAAGTCGTCGCATCTTGAACCCAGCTATCTCACTCAGGTCTCCAAAGGTTGCAGCCTCTTGAGACTTCGACGTACTCCTCCAAAGTGCGGAACATTCGCAGAGGAATTGCCTTAAAGTTTCAAATCCTCCTTCTTGTCTGTAACTTCAGCAGAAATCGTTAGATGGTGCGCCCAATCTCCCTGCGTGCCTGCCCAATAGAATATGCCCTATACGAAAATCTCTTTTTAACTCGATAAGGTCACGTGATCTTCTTTTGTTCCATTTTGGCCATAATGTCTTGGCCACATTACACGCATTGAGATTTCTCCATCTCAAATTAGCATTCTTAGCGAATAACTCTCTTGTATTGAGTTTACAAGTGGAGAGCGGCATGCCCAAACTCTTCCATGATGGCGCAAGTGAAAGGGAAGTGCCCTTCTTTGTAAGCTAGTTCGCCATTTCATTACTGGGTATGTTACTGTGTTCAAGTACCCATACAAAGTTCGAAAACTGCTTAGCTATCGCGTTAAGTAATCTGCGGCAGTCCTTTACAGTTACAGATTTTACTGTTACAGACTCCAGGGCTCGTAATGCAGCCTGCTTATCGGCAAAATTATGGATACGATTATCGGAGAGCACTATTGAGTTGAGACGTTTGACAGCCTCATGTATAGCCACCAATTTCACTTGAAAAACCTACAGTGATCCGATAAGCGAAAGGATTTACAGATACCAAGATTATTTGAGTAAACTCCGCCACCGACCCTGTTAGCTAGTTTTGACCCCTCCTTATAAAAATGGATCGAGTCGACGCTTGCTGTCCCTAAGGCTTCTGTCCGGGATAACTACAATACCTTGAAATCTGTCCTAAAGTCAGTAAGTAATAAGAAGTAATCCATTTTCCGGTAGATGGAACCTTCTTAAGATGCTAATATGCCCGTTTTCCCTTTTAAAAAAAAATGTTAAATCTTTTCCACCGACCAAACATTACATCTGACTCAAAAAATGCTCGAATGAGATTATTATGGAAATTTCTGGTAACGAGAGTATTGACTTAGAATGATAATACCTTTCCAACTGCCAAATGAGTGGTGCAAAATCCCTTGTCAGTTTGGTTTCAGTTGCATGAAACTTTCAATCGATTTTTTTTTGTTTTGACCACCCTAATGTACATGCCTAAGCATATTTGACTATTCATCCATTCTTTGCTTGTCCGAGTGATGAACAGATTTATTTACCCAAAAGTGATTCATATAGAAATGCATAAGAGTGAGTCAAATATTTGCCTGTCAAAGAAATTGTCTGTTTTTCTATTATTGTCAGTTGGTATATTTGACAGTTCATTGTGATTAATGAGGCGGAAGGGCTATTTCATTAAGTTATTTTTTCTCTAAAAATATAATTCTGTCATATGTCGATTTTTTAAGGTTGAACTTTTTATTTATCTCCCAGGGTTATTGGTTTCCTGAATATTTCAATTAATATCGGAAGCGAGTAAATTGAAAAATGTAGAAAGCCTGATCGGTGATAGCTGCTCATCTCATGAGTTATACCGTCACACAACAAGTAGCAGAGAGCTTAATAAGTATGGTGTTAGTTGTTCAGCAGACTATCACTCTTTAAAATGGGGTACAATCGCGCTTTGGAAAAATTAGAAAAATAATACTTCAGTTAACCTTTACAGACCCGAGCCAATATTTTTTGAAATATCTATTATTCATATACAATATAATTTTAAAATTTTCTTTTTATTTTTTGTACATTCTTTTCAATCCACAAAATAAAAAAACTCTGTTTCGAGAGATTTTTTTACAAGCACGAAAGTTCCCTGAAAACGTGCTCAGAACTGACTACGTAACGTACTAATTGTGCTAACCGATGATCGCGCTGAAAAGAGACAACAAATTCTCAATAATTACCCATCATATGGTCGAAAATTAGGTGTCTAGGGTAAAGGGAGAAGTGTTCTATCAATATTTGCAATCTGATTAATCATTCAACTAAGTTGGAAAGTTTTTGATTTTTTCAATTATCGATCTATTATTAACTTGTTCTATAAGAAACTCTTGATAATATGTCTGATAATTCTAATGAAGAGTAAATTTTTAATTCTCAACGAAATTTGGGAAAAGCAGCAAGAAACCAATCAAGAAAATGACAAAAAAAAAAATTAAAAAAGCGATTCAAAGATTAGCTGCCCGTTTTGAAAATCAAAAATTTGTTTTTGATCATGTCTTCGATCATTGCAGCTATCTTTTTATCAATCTTCTAGTAATCACTTTCCGCTTATTAGGGTTTAATTCATCTTTAATAAAGAACTGATATGCTATGGTGAATTTGAGAATCAATAGTTAACTGTCGGAGCTGAGTAATATTAACGTTAAATAACTTCCGCCGACATGAAAACTGTTCCATTTCATCAAAGTCAAAAGAGTAAATGATACGACGAGGGAACAAAGCAGTAAATATAACAAAATTGAGATCGACCGTAAAACCTGCTGTGTGAGAGAGACACCAAGAGTTTCAGAAATGAACGAAACGAATTTTCATACAGAAAAAGAAGTCTAGAATGAGTTAGTATGAAGAGCTTAAAAAGCCGGCCCACAGGAGAAAAGCTCAAAAATTTTATGAAAAAATGCAACGAATGGTTGCACAGATGGTTTCAACATCAGAGCGGCGACCGATGTGCAAAATGTTCTGATATTATGGAAGGAACACTTCTTCAGGTTGGTTATATCTAATATATAAAATTCTCATGTCACAGTGTTAGACACGATACTCCTTAGAAACGGCTTGATCGACTTTATTGAAATTTTACGTGCATATTTAGTAGCTCTGAGAATAATATAACATCATTTTTCACACCGGGAAGAAAACCTGGGACTCTTAATATTATATTAGGTAAAGTGAAAAGTTCGTCGGTTTTTATCTAAGAGATGGCGTTATTGTCCATAGTGCTAGTGTTACGTGTCGCATCCTGTCATACTATACGGCGCTAAAAACGAGTTTCTTCGCACTAAAAGTTTGTCTTTGAGAGTTTTCCGATTGATTGACTCAGTACGTTGTGAGCGCTCGTCAAAGATGGACACCAGCAAAGAGAAAATTCGCTAAATTTTACAATTTTTCTTCGATCAAGGCGAAAAAGCAGCCAAAGCGGTTGAAAAAATTAATCTAGTTTATTGGCCCGATACTGTAAACGAACGTGTAGCACAAAAGTGGTTTGCTAGGTTTTTGCACCACGCGTCGGGAGGCCTATCTTCGAAAATTGCGATAAAATCATGGAAATAGAGGAAATAGTGGAAACAGACCGTCACGTGAGCAATTATTTAATTGCTGAGGAACTACAGATAACATAAAAAAAACGAACGAATTTTTTACTTTACCTAATATAAAGGCAAGGCGAAGTTCGCTGGGTCTGCTAGTATACATATATAGGACTTTGTAACCGCTGAAGCGATTTTCTAACTTTTGATGTGCGTCGTGATGGTTTTTCCAACAATAGGAGGGACCCACAGTTTATACTAAGACGCTAAGGCTGATGTATTTTTTTAAGGAGCTTTAATTTAATGTTAGAAAAACACTCGAAAGAGTTGACATTTCCTGCCCAGGGGCAACCGCAATTAGAACATTTATCTTAATTTTTTTAAATTAATTTTCTATAATTTTTATATCTTGGTCGGACGTTGAACTTGGTTATGGCGGTCGCCAGCTTGCTTAATTTCGGTAAAAATAGATCACCAAGAGATGGCGAACACCTAACGCCAGTCGATGATAATGGAAATATCGTTCCTGTACCCTAATACGAGCAAGTTTCAATGGCGATTGCCCATCAGAACAATAACAAAACAGTGGGAGCCGATAGCTTGCTAACCAAACCACACACGACCTCTTCGACGTCGACTTCAAGTATAAAAAGGTGCTGCGTCAATGCCACTATGTCTGAATTCGGTACCTCTGAAAAACTTATACTGCCATGCAAACTGAAGCTGAGTAACACCAAAACCTCCGTCAGAACTGGGAAAACCTCTTCGAACCGTTCCGTATCCAGCAAACTGTAGAAAAGGTGACTCTTTCTCGTATGACCTTTTCAATCTATTAGAGAAGAAGATAATTCGAGCTACAGAACTAAAAAGTTAAGGTAAAATATTAAAAAAAAAGATCAACTACTGGCGTATAACGACGTTATTGATATCATCTCAACAAGCGAGGTTGTGAGTTCTCCTTTCGCCACACTGGATGAGGAAGCGAGAAGAATGTGTCTGGTAGTGAACGAAAAGCAAACGAAATGTATCCCCGGTCATCACACATATAGTTAGATGGACAATTTGGCAGTCACAACTTTGAGACCGGAGATAACTTCCTGTTTTTTAATCATTATCACCAGAAATAATATCAGCTTTGAAATCCAACGTAGAGAGAATTAGTGACGATGGGAAAAGAGCAAGAGTAAAACTTCTAACTCGGAGGAAGAACAATTTGGCTTCGCTTCATAGCTCTAATTGAGGCCGAATGGCCGAACTTACTGACGATCAGAAGAAGAATTAGTAAATAAATCTATATACAAATAAGTATATTAAGTAACATATGAATTTGAATTTTTATTAATTTTTTTCAGTTTTAAAGAGTAACTGCAATATGTGCACCATGACCTGAAACATCGTTGTTTGGAAAAAGAAATTAAAAAAAAATATAGAATTGAAAATATCTCTCTCTCTCAAACCACAAAAACAACATGTTAAAAGTGTTATTCTAGCGTGGAGCGAACTTGAAATATGAATACCGAGAAGAATGCAAACAATCACCTACTAGCAGCGTCCAACTCATGTTAAAGGGCAACGCCAATGTGGTAATAAGAGCGCCTCATGCGCCACACACTTTACAACCGAACAAAGAGGGCATTGAAAGCACACACTTAGAAAAGATAGACTATAAAGCTAAGAGACACAATTGGTGTACCTGCAAAGCGATTGCTATTTCTACAATACATGCACCAATATGTTGCACGACTGTTGCAAGCAAGTTGCTGGTAAAATGTGACAATATTGCCTTTGATTTATTTGGCTATAAATTCATAACCATCGATGTGTTACGGAAAGAAAATGTAAAGAGCATAGACAAATATGGCGAAGACAATCCACTAGAAATATTAGAATTACTAAGGGTGTGTGACAGACACATACACGTACGTGGTATGTGCAACTTTGCCTACCTAACACCATCTGAAAACTTTTGATTGTGGAAGGTGGTAAGTTGCTTCTTTTAGCTAACTCTTAGTTTCGCCTGAAAAGTTATGGGTTTTGTAATTAGTAAGTTTCTTCTTGGCACATGCTCTGGCAATGAAAGCTGAATGCTGCGTGAGAAATATGTGCTATGTACTTCAATCTCTCTCTATCTAATTCACCATCCCACTCCCTCTCTCTCATCGTCTCTCACACACACTCTCTCTCTCTCTCTCTCTTTTATCATTTGTCTGTCATGACATTTACTTGTCGTGTGCAATTCGATCTTTACAAATCTGTTTTCTATACTCAGACTCGTAGTCTGTGGCAGCATACTTGTATGTGGCAGGTAGCGGAGTATGGACGATTTTCACTCATACTCAAAACGGTTTCAGCTGATTCTATTCTTGCTATTTTGTTGTTGCAAGGCTCAGTTTTCTGCTTGGCTTGGCATGTCGGTTGTTGTTAGCTTAAAAAATGGTCTTGCACCAAAATGTGTAGGAATGCTGTGCGAATCTCGGCAAAAATCTTGTCATTTAACACTTGCCACAGGTGTGCGTTGCACTTATTTTTCACACATACGTGTGTATGCATTTTGCTAACACATATATATATGAGTGTTGTTCTAACTATACCTTCTTCATGGAAAAATAGCAATTCTTCTTTGCTTGCCACACATTTCTGCTTTGTCATTGTCGATATAATCACCTTTGCCGTGTTACTTCTACGTGCTTTTCGAGCGTGTATACATGTATTGTTGCTGCAATATATTGTCACTTTTATTGCAGTTGCTTAATGCATTGTTACACTGTTGTTGCTTTTATTATTGTAGTTGCCTGATTGCTTGTTATGGTACTGATGCGTAGCAAATTCCGTTTGACGTGGTGTTAAATAGCTCTCTAGAACTTTCTCAAAATATATGGATCTCACAGGTAGCTGGCCCAGTGGGGATGTATTCGAAAACATAAAAGACAAAACTCATTTTTCAAGAACTCTTGCAAAAGGGAATTACAAATAAAAGAGCTCTCTGTCGAACTCCATTCATCGACACCGGGTTCGGGCTTCCACGGCGGGGATAGCGCTTTTCAAGCGGAAGTTACAACAGTCGAGAAAACGGCAGATCCGTCTCCGGTCTTCCCTTCGAAAAAGTAACTAATGACGCTATAGACGCAGTTAAGGTACTCTCAAAGTTTCTATTGTATATTCCTTTAAAAATAAATCTCACCAGAACTCGATGAAGACTTCAAGTTGCCTTGTAAACTGTTGTGAAGGATAGAGCAGAATATCTTATTGTTCGGCTGCATTAAGCAATAGCTGCCGTTCATAATGGATGTTCCAACTGTTCACTTTTCCTTCATAAAATCTTTAGTTATTAGTTAGGCTCGAGATAACGCAATCTCAACATTTTTTTATGACTTTTCGCGTCTTGCATGCCGTAAACTCGTTAACTTTGGAGAGAAACCCCCATAGAAATATGCGTCGCCATCACGGAATCTTGAATTATGAGAGGCGTTTTGTTGAGTAGGATGTTCTGTCGACATTCCATGAATTCCAACTCCAAGTTAGTTTCATCTCCCTCCTCAATAACTATCTAACGCGTTGTTAAGATAAAGTTTGTTGTAAGTTATTGTGTTTTGTATGGAAGTAAGGATGATTAGATGACTTATGATCGTATGACCGTCCGTTTATATTCATACTGAGCAGTTTTGAAGACGGACGGACAAATAAAACAAGACGGACCAACAGTTGCCAACTGAATTTTATGAAATGATTTTTATTTCATGTCAGGAATACACTCGAAGGAGGAGCTTGACCGAAAATCGCTTCGGCGGTTACAAAACGCCAATTATATATTATATATAATACACTCGGATACGATGGCATTACCTGTCAGAGTTGCGAAAGCAATTGGACTATTATTTCTTGAACTGACGAGGTATCATACTTATGACTCCACGCATGATAGGACGCATCACTAACCACTCGTTACAGTAGTCATAACCACAGTGAACTCTGCACATGGCGTTGGCAAAGTATCTATTAAGTCTATACTCCTTAAAAACAGGATAGGACCTTCATAGGCATAACAAACGGCGTAATAAACAAACACTCTTTTAGAGGACTCGTGGAAGAAGGATATTCCGTTTCTTAAACTACTTTTGCCGCGGTCACCGGGACATAGAGAAGGAAAAATTAGTAGATAACCTCTACCACTCATTTCTTTGTTAATCTCTTCTTCGATACCCTTAGAGAGCATGCATCGGTAAGCATCATTAATCTCCTGAGCATCATGAAGCACTCCAAGTAGTTTGAACATTTAAAAAGGTGCGAGGAATCTCTTTCACAGGACCAACATAGGTATTTCAATGGACAAACAGGCCATAATACGCTTGATGAGGGTTGCTCGATCGAGCAACTTACTCGACTTTATTGTTTATACTGAATAAAAACATTGATTTGAAGTTAATAAATCAACATGAGGTCCTCTAAAGGGTGTTTTTTTAGACAATGTGGACATGAGGACGCACGCTGAGTCAAAATTTGATCGAAATTAACATCCATAATTCGAGCAACAACAGGCAACGATCGGTTTTCGGAAAGATTCTGGGTTACGGGCTTACAAGATCCAACTAGGGAGAATTCTCAAATCGAATTGGAGGATGTTGATGTGGAATTATTGCTTACACACGGCTCCAATCGCTGCAAAAAGTGGTCGTAAATTTGACCTCTCGGCTGGAGTTTATTTAAACCAGTCGAGGCAATGGTGGTTGCTTAAGAGGAGCTTTGATTTTATTTTAAGAAATTCACTCTCTACCGAAGGGCGACCGCAATTAGAAATATTTAATTTCTATAAAATGCAATATCCTGCTTAAATGCTAGAAGACTATCATGCTACTCATAGGTTCAAGGCTTGACCATAATTGAAAAAAAATATATAGAAATAGATTTCTAACATCTCTAGATCACTCTTCTCTGAAGGAACGGATTTCTAAAATGCATTATTGACCATTTATAAAATATAATTCTAACAGATTTATATATGTATGACTTAAAGTATCTCATCACCGCGTGCTTCGCTTTCAAGTAATCTTCACACTCAGCGACCTCCTAAGTACTAGTGCATCACACTGTTGGACTTGTGTATGTGTCAACTTGCCTGCGATTTCAACGACAGAAACATTTACAACACTTACACCTGTAAAACTAATGATCTGATTCCATTATGTAATGGCAACATGTAATTGGCAACATTGACGATGACATTTATGATGATTATTGTAATGCAATGGGACAATTGACCAAATGGCCAGCTGCAACAGAATGCCATAGATAAACGCTAGTGTGTAGCAAAGGAAATTATTAGAAGGCAGACAGAATGGGAGTAGAGTATAAGATGCGATTTTAAGTGTTTTATGGAGATTTTTTAATTATTTTTGCGGTTATCTTCTAAGCAGATGCTATAATATTGAATACACGTATGGATGTATTAATATATTAAATTGAAACCGTTATTCTTAGGCAATAGAAGCAGGAACAGAATTTGTAATTTTTTACTTTCTTTTACGAAACTTAGACTTATAGGATTTCCCGGCTATATGCGAAACGTCTTTAGCTTGGCTTCCTGGGAACTGCTGTGCCGATGAGCTGACCGGATAGGGATCAATCATAACCCCGGGAAACTCTGCACATCATTCAGGTTTACCTCTTTCCTCGGCCAGGTATTTGTTAAGACTAGCCTCACCAGAAGGACCAACAGCAGATGACAGAGTAAAAGTAAGTAAAATAACTCTGTTGTACAAACTTGACTTGGAGATGGGCAGTTTCCAAACAACTTTTCTGCCACTGTCCAGTTCTCTATGCTTTCCTTTATTGATTTCTCTAGGCATCGTTAATCTCCTGAACTTCTTAAAACATACCAAGAGGCTTGAGCATTTGGAAAAGTGAGAGGAATCTTCTTCACAGGAATAACTGATTCAGATATTAATATATTCAGCGGGTAGATTGAATTCAAATGTGTTTGGAAATTTAATCGACTAAAACGACTTTAAGCGTAATTATGAGATTATTATAATTATTTTGCGCTACTCTAAAAAACTAACAATTATTAAAACATCCTATCTGCTTACAAAACACCTCTAAAACTGTGTGACTGATTTGCTTTCAAAGCAAATCCAGTCAGCTCCTCATCTTCTTGAATTCAATTTAAATTTTGGTGGGCGAATTTCTTCCCTTTCTGATACTTTCTTACAACTTTCTAAAGTTGTAATAAACAATTATGAAAGGCATACACTCCATGAAGCTCACTATAAAAAAAGGCGATCCCATAGTCTGCGCCAACTATCGTGTAATAAGCCTCCTTAATATCGCCTATAAGGTCCTGTCGAGCGTATTGTGTGAAAGACTAGAGCCCACCGTCAACAAACTGATTGGACGTTATCAGTGTGGCTTCAATGGTAAGTCAACCATTTACCAGATATTCACCATGCGCCAAATCTTGGAAAAGACACGTGAAAAGATGATCGACACACACCACCTTTTCGTCGATTTTAAAGCAGCCTTCAACAGCACGTAAAGGAGCTGCCACTACGCCGCTGTGTGTGAATTTGGTATCCCCGCAGAACATATACTTATGTAAACTGACGTTAGGCAACACTACAAGATCTGACAGGATCGGGAAGGACTTCTCCGAGCTGTCCGATACCAAACAAGGTTTCAGACAGGGTGATTCCTTATCGTGTGACTTTTTTTAACTTATTAATAGAAAGAATAATAGGAGCTGCAGAGCTGAATGGAGAAGGTACAACCTTCTGCTGGCCTCAACAACCGTGGCGTGAGTTCTGATATCTGCAGACTGGATAAGGAAGCGAGTGATATGTGTCTGGTAGTGAACAAGGGCAATACCAAATATCTCCTGTCATCCCGCACAAACAGTCATCTTATTCGCGACTCGGCTCCCACGTCACTATTGACAGTCACTATATTGAAGTCGTAGATAATTTCATCTATCTTGGAAAGGTAGGTAGAATTTGTATAGATGATTTCATTGTCACTTCCAGACAATATCGTCAATCAGTTAATCGAATAAAACTTCAAGGGATCGAATACGGGCCAGGCGAAACATACTTTACTGCCAATTCAGGTAGACAGAACTCCCCAACTTTGCACGTGGTAACGCTTGTGTCTAAGAGTAGAACACTGGTGGTTAAAAGAACTCCCAACTGGTTAGGGGAAAATGATGAGGAGGGTGCCTGTTCTGATCAGTTCATCTAAATACTTTGTGGAGTTCTTTTTGCAAAACGAGTCAAGATAGACTTAATATTTTTTTAACTCCGCGAGGTCCCAGATGGTGAGAGTCTTTAAAGTTGTTAGAGCTTTAGAGATCTCTTGAAATGAGTAAGAAGTGTGATCAGCTTGACTTTAGATACAATATTTATGCTTCTCATTGATTTAGTACTCTTTTATATAGTTCTCAGGTTTTCATAATGTTTCCGAAACTATGCGCTTAAAGAAAAATCTAATACGAGTAACTTCATTCATGGCTTCATTCTGATTATCAGAGCTCGGAAAATAGACTGTTGCTTGCGATTTTTGATCAGAAAAGTTCACCATCCAAAAGGAAAGTACCTCTGGCTATACTTCAGATCAATATAAACATAAATACTAGGAAGTCACATTGTAAATATTCAAACTTATTTTGGAAACACAAAAGTTTCAGAATTTCTCTTAACCGAGTGAAAATGTTGCTATCCCATTAGAGTTAAAAATGAGTTCTTGGGTTTTAATATTGAGTATTTCAAGTCAATACTTCTTCTTCCGGTCTGAATATTCGTCACTAAAAAGATTTCGAAGTGCCTGCCTTCTACATCGAGCTTTAAATTCATATTCACAATGAAAATAAACTCATTTTGGAGCCGTAAATTCAGAGTGCACAGAAAATTGTTCAAAGGGCGTACCCTAAATTCAATCAAGAACACAAAAGAGATCACTTTACATGTACCACTCACCACAATTCACTCATCATAGCAGAGTGAGGAGTAATTGCATTGCTGCATGCAACATGTTGATTGGGAATAATCGAAATCATAACAAAAGGACTCTCATAAACAACATCAACGGAATTAAGTGATGCCATGTAAGGCACGAATTGGGAAAAAGAGAAAAACAAATCTAAACACTAGTTTTCAATTGTTGTGGATCGCAGTAAATATGCATGTGTGTATGTATGTATGTATGTAAATAACTAAATAAAAATTAAATAAAAAAATCACCAAAAACAATTGTCTGTTGTCCCGCAAATAGTTTCAATCAACGTCAAAGTGGTGTGATGTTGACAATCATCAATATTTTGCTTGCAACACCTACGTACAACACATGCTAATAGTAGGTAAATGCATACGAGTGTGCTCGTGCAACACCTGCCGTTGTCGCTCAAAGTCCGCCCAACGCTTGTCAATGCATTTTAACTTTTTTGTTTTTGCTTTTATTTCAACTCTTGTGCCTCTGCTATTGTTATTGTTGACAATATTGCCTGGCCAGGGCTGGCCGAATGCAATCAATGTATTCGTTGTTTAAACATTAATTGCTTTTTAAACCGTTATCTATATGTAGGCAGCGCGCCACACATTTGGTCGTGTGATATTGAATAATATGTTATATGAAAATAAGAAATAAATAAATAAAATTTACAAAAATAAAAAAAATGTTAAAAAAAACTCAAACTAACAACAGAGCTTCATCTCCCACTCTCTCTCTCTCTCTCTCTCTCTCGCTCTCCGCAATGTGTTGAGTAATGAATAGAATTGTGTTGGTCAAATATAAAATCACTTGTCTTGTTATGAATTTCAATTAAGATACGATTGCGAAGCTTTGAATGCGAAAGCCAAACTGATGTGTTTTTGGGGGAAAAAATATGCTCGGTTGTCTTCTCATGCCACAATAAATAGCTTTACTTGAGAGAAATGGCAGGAGATGACGAGACTGGCCTTTAAGTTCGGTAGGTTTCTACATGCCTATAATAACCACTACCAATTTAGCTCCAAAGTTTTAAGAGAAGCTCAGCCGAAAATCTCTAACGAAATCTCAACTGCCGCGAGAGTTTCTAAAACACTTGCATTATCCTAAGGTGATCCAATAAGTTATTTGAGAGTTACTCTAATACGTTGTACTACTGTTAGAATAGCACAGTATTAGGGTCTCAAAAAAACTAGACCGGAGTACGATAAAGGGTGACAAGTACAAGAAGGGATGACTGGAGTTGGATATAAAAAAATTTATTAACGACGCCGCGAGTCAAAGAGAAAAGTGAAACGGATTGGGCAACTAAAAAACGAGAAAGGCTAAAATGCTCGAGTAAGTAAAGCTTAAGAAGTTAGACAACATTACCCTTCGAGCTTATACCATATACGGAAGGATGCGGCGACTTACAGAAGGTTGCAAGACAGGACTACAGTAATGTAGCGCCCATAAAGTTGTTGTACCGACCGCTGTCCAGAATGAGTTCATTGAAGAAACGCTTCTACAGGCTATTTACCAGGGGTATAAGTATGAAACCGGAATTTGGCGATGGGTTGCGCTAGATGTCGATGCAGTTACCGAGACATCACATCAGCGGTGTCTTGTTATTGTATTGAAATCCGACAGAGATTTCCAACTCACAATAGAACGAGTTTCATTCAGTAGCATTAGTTTATTAGAGATAAACATGTCGTGTTTTGTGCCAAGAAATTACGATTTGCCGATAGCACTACTTTTCTGTTTTCATCTGAAGGAAACCGCAGCCGAATCGTATCGAATTGTGACTGGCGATGAAAAGTGGATATATTTCGAGAATCTTAAGCGCAAAAAGTCATGGGTTACTCCAGGTGAACCCATCGACGGCAAGACCAAACCGCTACGGATGAAAGACAATGCTGTGTGTTTGGTGGGACCTCAATACTCAACGCTACCGACAACAGATGACCGATTTGGATCGAGTTTTGAGTGAAAAACGATCGGAATACCAACAAAGACAACACAAGGTGATTGTGTTGCATGACAATGCACCAGCACACCAAGCAAAACATGTCCAGGAAACGTGTCGTTCCGTTGGGAGATTTTTCACCACGCGGCTTACTCACCGAACCTTGCCCCATCCGATTACTACTTGTTTACATCGATGGGACACGCACTTGCTGAGCAGCGCTTTACTTCTTACGAAGTTGTACGTAAATGGCTCGATGACTGGTTTGCCTCAAAAGAGCAACAGTCCAGCGATGGCTAGCCTTGAGAGTTCACAATATCAAACATTCTGATGAAAGCAGAAAGAGAAAGATCTTGTTGTCTTCAATTGGTGCTAATCTGTGAAAAGATGAAACTACTAGTGCCTTACTCGGAAGTAGATGGATCCGCATCGCTCGAACGATTTTCAATTCACTTATGCAAAGTAATGATTTATATTATTAGTGACAGTAGTAAAAAGCTGCCTTTCTGAATGCCAGGGTTCGAGTCTTGGTTCGATCAACCTCCAAAATAATAGAAAATTAATTTGAAAAAATAAGTCGAGTTAAATTAAAGAGAATGTCAATACCTCCGAGTATATTTTTGGTATCAAACAAAAAGCTCCTCATAAAAATTTGTTGGAAAAACATCAAGACCACAAATTGGAGGAGGAGCTCGGCTGAAAACTGCTTCAGCGGCTACGAAGCCCAATTATTTACATATTTACACTGCAGAAGTACTTCAAAATTTCGATATTTGTAGCCCATCACTTTGCCTGCAGCAAACTCAAAACATTCCATTTATGTTTTCCACCAAACGAAAATCTTGATTTTTTTTCTGTTGGTAAATAAAATTTACGAAAACGTAAACCTCAGTGAAATCACATACATACCAAAAAAGGGAAGACAATTGGGCGGTACACATCCTTTAGTTAAAAGAATCCTTCAATTCGCTTCCATCGCTCTTCGACACTTCAGAGACTGTCACCACTCTTGCATAGTTAAGAGCTGATTGAGTAGTTTCTAGAACAATAGCTCACCAACATCGGTATCTCTACCTGTATCTGCATGATGCAGATTTTTTACAATCAAACTGTCAATAATAGACATTGGCTCATTCCAGCTCATATTTAATATTCGTACTCGTGTCGAATACAAAACGGTTAAATGACGATAGTGTTGTACTTTCTTTACTCAAAGCTCTACTGTATACATGGGAATGGAAAAAGACTTGTAGGAAAATTTTTTGCAGATATATTTTTATATATTTATATTTATCAAACTGGATACTGGATAACTGGGCACTCACAGATTATTTGCTCCACTCTCTTCACGTATGCCATACATTTACTGCGTCTCTTGTCCTCCACCAGATCTAGATTAAAGGAAATACCCCGTCAATAGCCTTATTATTGTAGCATCCTTAAGTCCAGCCTCTTTTCTGTTAGTACCACCATATATTTTGCACATAGATATCGCGATTCTGCAGACCTTTGTTCGTTCCCAAAGTCTATTACCTAAATGAAGCAAGATTGTTTCTTCCGTCTGCTTCACTTCCCTAAATAGAACTGATAAGTCCTTAATTACATACTCTTCGGTAAGGATACCCTTCTTAGGCAGATTATCGGTTCAGCTATTTCATTACTTTTGATGATCTTGTAATCTGACACCCAATAAGTAAGAATCCTTCCTTTCTCAGACAGTTTCCTCTTTGTTTGGTACAACCACAGCCGACCGCGTGAAGTATGAAATTAAGGCCTTAATGACTGTTTGGTCATCGAAGCAAGTGTGTATTCCTTCCATGTTCTCTCATTTTTATAGCAAATATTTGGTCTTGGAACAAACTACAATGGTTCGGTAGTTTAAATTGCTTTCTTATCTCTAGTTGGGCGCAGTAAGCTGAAACTCACCTCACCTATTGGACCAGTTCGGAATATTATTGTAAATTTCTATGAAAACTACAACGACGAGACTGGCACTGTCATTTCGAAGCGTTATGGTCTTATGATATCGACTTTTTTTGGCATACAATTGAGGGACGTGACTTGGAAAATATGTAGTGGGTTCAACATGTTTTGGCGATGTAAACTGGACAACGTTGGATTTTTGTTGAACAATGCAAAAGACCGTCTTCATGCGGTTCTTAAGGACTTGAAAAACAACATTCGTCAATTTATGTCTGAGATACCGCCCAAGGCGTGCCAAAAAGTTTAGAAACCACAACCTAGATAATCATTTATTACTCGAGGTCTAAGCACGTTAACAATTTCACATAAATTCTTGAATGTAACCGAACCTATTTCTGGCCAATTTTTGTCCTTCAAAAAGTGAATGTTAGGGCAGAGTATTTTATTGACTCAACGAAACCCTAATGAAATCGTTTAAGCCAAAGTTTTCTGCTAGAAGCAGTTGAAAATTATTATCAGCCGGACTCAGTTATAGTTCACTACAAGTTGTAAGAAACGGGTGATCCAAGTAGAGGTACTTTTATCAATAGCCGTTTTTGACAGATCAGAGTCGTTTCAAGCTGTCATGTTGTTTTTGTTCAATATTGTTTGGAATATAAACATGGAAAGACTGAAGACCTGAACACCGTTTACAAATTCAATTTAATTACAAAAATTCACGTTAGCGCACTTCGCTCAACTTTTGTTCAACATAATCAACCTACTGCGCGTACTACTCGCAGCGCCATCTTGTGACCCAGAGTTCATTATTGGATAATATTCGACCGCATAGACTACGTTCAGCATGCAGTGAAGAAAATAGTAACGGCCGTAGCAGCGAATGTATACGAAGACCGTGGAGAGTCGATTCGGCGGCGTTCGTAGCAACTCGGTCTGACGTTTTTAACGACTTGGCGCATTTTATGTTGAGATCTTAAATTGAAAGCGAAGAAATTTTCGCATCTGGAATGAAGAGCAACCTGAAGAGCTTCGAGAGCTGTCATTTCATCCAGAAAAAACACATTTTGATGTGGGTTGTGAGCCGGTGGAATCATTGTTCCATATTTCTTTCAAAATGATGCCGGTGAGCAGAATGGCGGCCATTATAGCGCCATGATAACCGACTAATAGATACCTAAACTTGAAGCTCGTGGTCTCAGCGATATTTGATTTCAACAAGAGGCAGCCACTTCCTACCTTTCTCAATCAATGGATATACACGGTGTGTCCCAAAAATAACCGAACTTTTTGGATATATATAAAATAGTAAAATACACATTATATTATCTTTGAAACTTATTATTTATTCAAAATAGGTTCCATTTGACTCAACACAACGTTTGGAACGATCAACCAGCGCATGCATAGATTTTTTTATGTCATTTATAGAAATGTTCTTCAGTACCTCGGTTACGGCTGCTTCATTTTTTTCAATTTTTTTTTAAATTTTTTAAACTTCAATTTCAATTTTTTTTCAGGCTTGACACAAAATCTTATATTTGCTCTTTGTTCCATTTTTTTTTTTTGGAACCACTAGCACACTTTTGGTTTTATTGAAATGGCTGTCACTTTTACATCTGTCATCCGACTTACATGAAGTTAGGTGCGTTTGAAAGAGGATGAATGTATCTATTTAATGTAGCAAATTTTCAATACATGGCGCTGTATGTTGTATGATTTAAATATAAAGTTCGGTTATTTTTGGGACACACCGTGTATTGGGAGAACACTTCGGTGAGCAGATAATTTCACGGTTTTGGCCGATCGATTGGCCACTAAAATCATGTGATATCACACAGTTAGACTTTTTTCTGTTGGGATATGCAAAGTCTGAAATCCAAGCGAACAATCCAGCTTCTATTCAGGCCTTGGAGCAAAACATCACCCGTGGCGTTCGCCAGTTACCAGTTGGAAAAAAATGCCAAAAAATGCCAAAGGATTTTCTTATGAATTATAAAAAAAGTGTCCTATTGAATTTGAATTTTCTGCGTTTTTTCTTAAAAAAAGTAGGGAACCTCGAAATGAATCCTCTTTTGAAAACAGAGCAATTTAGCAAGCACTGAAGTGTTGGACGAATATCAGCAACATTCGCTAAAATTCAGCTCCGTATTCGTCTGAAATCCCATTCATCCTTATACGAGTCAATTGCTATTTGGTCCTTCTCTACAGATATCATTTTGGTTGTACGTTCTCGTAATTTATTGTCGTCTCATTACTGTCTTCACATCACTTTCAGTCTAATGTTGCAATTAACACGATGCTCAAACTTTCAAAGATTTTGTTAAAGAATCGAGTATGAAAATTTAAAAAATTGCATATTTCGGAACGACTTTCAGAGTTTTTTGGAATAACAGATTATTGTACGTTTGGTAATTCCTACAGGGTTGGTTTTGTAATTTTTTCTATTTTTATTTTTTTTTTAATTTTTAATCCTTTTTAATACACGTAGTAGTATTTTAATTAAAGGATTTTTCAATTTATGCCAACAAAACATTTTAATTTCACTTATCAATTGAATAACGTAACGCGTAGTGGTTGCCAAGGGGTATAGCTAATGAAAACATAAAAATAGTACATTCCTTCATTTATGTTGATCCTTAAGAGTACACAACACAACTCAAAAGGACACAAAACACAATATATAAAATGCAACAGGTAGATAGGCAGGTAGATAGAAGGAGTATCCTACTTTGGTTGTATTGAAATGCATTTGTTTATTATTAGAGGTGGGAGATGCTGCCATCTATAGGCGCTTTGTCTTATTTGTATACCATATGTGTGTATAGGTGTGTAGATGACTGTAGAGAGTGGCAGTTGAAGGCTGGACTTTTCATTTTCATCATTGCTTTGTCATATAATTTAGACTAAAAGCAAATGAAGCGCAGCTCTAATGTGATTTCCTCTTTTAAAGCAAACTAATAACCGCTGATATAAATGCAAACCGCACACACATACTCGTGTGCATACATAGATATTCATACAACATTTTCCTGGTAACTATCATACAAACATATATGCATGTACACACACCTTCACATACGTACTCGTTTATACATATTGTCGCTGACAAATTGCCTGTCCCGCATTGATATTCAATTATGGGCCTTTAGTTGCATTAAAATTGTGGCATGTTTGTGTTGTTGTTTTCCGTTTTTTTTTTTGTTCTCCCTTTTTTTTAAACAACATGTTTTATTCTAATGAAAATGTGCAACAAAATTCAATTATCTTGTTACTCTGCCGCTTCGATGCATTTTAAAGCTTTGTTGCGTGAGCACACACACACATACATACACACATATGCACCCAAATGCACCTATAGACGAGAGAGAGAGAGAGAGAGAGAGGAGGAGGTGTAGCATGAAAAGTGGGCGTTTTTATTGGCCTGCAGGTCAAAGCGATTGTTGTTGTTTGTTTGTTTACCTGTTGTTTGTTTTTTGTGTTTTTTTTTGGCATCGACAAGGCAATAAAAATGTACCGTTAAGCGCAAACGAAAAACAACAACAATAAAGGTAACAAAATTGAATTTTTCCTTATCAAACCGAACGCTGCCGCTCTGCCTTTTTTTCGCACGCGCGTTCTTTAGCTGCATACCCCTGTATGTATGTATGTGTGTGTGTTAGAGAGTGCGGACGCTTAAAAACAAAGGCAGCACATTGTAATCAAACCGGCAGGTAACATGTCAGGTCATAATGTCATTTTTGTAGCAGTAAAATGTCGCTTTTAGCTGCATCCAGTTACGGCGGGAGTACGTACAGACCGCCAAGGCCATGTAGGGAGAAGAGTTGCAATGCTATTACATGTTGTAAGTAAATGTAATGGCCAACATGCATCCATATGAAATTAATACTTCACGTCACACTGCGAAAAAGGTTTAGGAATTTTAATATGGAAGGAAATACTTTTTTGACGCTTCCGGATTTTGGGAGCATAATTCATGGACTGAAAGAAGGCAAAAGTCATTTGCTCGTACTCCAATGGAGCAATTTGTAGAAACAGTAATATCCATTTATTACACTTCACTTAATTGAACTTATTTTCTTCAGCATTAAATTAAAGAAGCCGAACTAAAATTAAAGAAGCCGAGCTTTGTCTAAAGCCTCCTTTAGTATCAAAAAACCCGTAGAGGACCTACCAACTACAGTCGAAGCTTTTTGTGTCTTGTAGTGATGTGTCTATCATTTTCTCAAAGATCTTTTCCAGTATTTGAGGCATGGTGAAAATGTGGTCAATGGTTGATTTGCCTGGTCCGAAGCCACATTGATAAAATCCAATCAGTTTGTTGACGATAACCACATAAATCTTATGTGTGATATTAAAGATAGGATTACTCCACGATAAATGGCGTACTTTGGGCGGTATCTGTGTTTGTTGATTGGGTGGAACATACTTAGGTTCGAAACGTTCGGGATGCATTCGTCCGTTCTGTAAAGAAGCAAATGCATACGTCTTATCAGTTTTTAGTCACCATATGTAAATAGCTCAATCAGTAACTCCTCAGGATTCTCGGTTTTCTTCATAGTGAGATGATTGAAAGTATGTTCCACCATCAGCGAGTGGGACATCAGGTTCGCAATCCCTGTAATTAAGATCATCTTTTTGCGCTTCCATGAGTGTGTTCCAGTCTTGAGCATTACCTCTCTCAGTCAGCTTCTCGATCTCTTCATGCTCACTCATTTTGCCTTTGTCTTTTTCTGTCTGAAAATGCATTGGAACCATTTTATCGGTCTATCACAATTTGATGGATCAGGTTTTGAGTTCTTCTATCTGGAGATATCCACCAGCTTAATGACTACATCGTCCATCTCTTCGGTCGGGGTGTGGGCGCATATCAGCAATATGTTTAAGAACATTGTTTTGATGTGGATCAAATCGCTCCCCCACCACGAGTCAGTCACCAAATTGGCGTGTCTTTAAGTAGCCGCTGTAGTATACGAGTAAATGTTAGGTCAAGTAAAAAGTTCGTTCGGTTTTTATCTAAGAGATCGCGTTATTGTCCATAGTACTAGTGTTACGTGTCGCTTCATGCCACACTACACGGCGCAGAAAACGTGTTTATTCGCGCTAAAAGTTTGTCTTTGACAGTTTTTCGATTGATTGACCCAGTACGTTGTGAGCTCTTGTCAAAGATGGACCCCAGCAAAGAGAAAATTCACTATATTTTACAATTTTTCTTCGGTCAAGGCGAAAAAGCAGCCAAAGCGGCGGAAAAAATTAATTTAGTTTATGGGATCGATACTGTAAACGAACGTGTAGCACAAAAGTGGTTTGCTAGGTTCCGTTCCGGTAATTTCGATGTCAAAGATGCATCACGCGTCGGGAGGCCTGTCGTCGAAATTTGCGATAAAATCATGGAAATAGTGTAAAAAGACCGTCGTCACGTGAGCACTTATATAATTGCTGAGGAACTAAAGGTAAGCCAGAAAACCGTGTGGAATCATTTGTATAATCTTGGATTCAAAAAGAAGCTCGATGTTTGGGTGCCACTCGAACTAACGCAAAAAAACATGATGGACCGATTTTCCATCTGCGAATCGCTGCTGAATCGCAATAAAATCGACAAATTTCTGATGCGTTTGGTGACTAGCGTGGTCGAAACGCGATGAGCCGGCAGAAACCGCTGTGTGTTTGGTGGGATTGGCAAGGAATTATCTACTACGAGCTGCTCTCCTATGGCCAAACGCTCAATTCGGCCTTCTACTGCCAAGAACTGGATCGCTTGAAGACAGCACTCATCCAGAAGAGGCCATCTTTGATCAACAGAGGCCGAATTGTGTTCCATCAGGACAACGCCAGGCCACACACGTCTTTGGTGGCGAGTCAGAAGCTCCAGGAACTCGGATGGGAGGTCCTAATGCACCCACCTTATAGTCCGGACCTGGCACCAAGCGATTACCATCTTTTCCTGTCCATGGTGAACGCGCTTAATGGTGAGAAGTTGGCGTCAAGAGAGGCCTGTGAAAATTGGCTCTCCAAGTTTTTTACAAATAGGGACGCAGCCTTCTACGAGAGGGGTATATTGAAGTTGGCATCTCGTTGGCAACAAGGCACACAAAGTTATCTTATTTTGAAAAATCAATAAAGAAAACGAACAAACTTTTTTACTTGACTTAATATATGTATATAAATATGTCAAAAATTTATATGCCACAAATACCTATATGTTTCCGTCCTAGTCCCGTTCATCAAATTTTCGAACAAAAATTTATCAATCGCACAAGGACATCAACCAGCTGGTCAGCGGCGTTTTTCCAATTAAGAGAGCGGTATTGCAGGTCCATGCCTTTAAATCGTGGTCGTCATCATGAGTGGGGTCTATCTTACTGGGTCTTGACCTTGTTCACTGAAAATCCTAGCGCGAAGCATAGCTGTAAAAGTGTGTAAAAGACTTAGAACCCATTTACACTGCGAACCGTTTAGCCCAAGGTCCACAACTGCTCAAAAAAACTTGAATAAACTATCAAGCCGAATGTGACGGATTGGTTTCACTAAACCTCCTTCGCTTTTAGCACCGACGTAAGGTTTTATCTTGTCTCGGAGTTGTCTTATAATTGTAACTGGAGGACCACATCCCAGCAAGTTAATATGGCTGACGATGCTTGTAAGTGTTATGCAAAAAATCTTCACACCTTCGTGATCAGCGTGTCTCTCCGCAAACGAATATAGAACTTACGCCTCTTTCTTCATATGATCCTTCATATGATTTCTTTGATTGCTGTACCGTTAATCTTAAATTTGCGGAACTCATCAGTACCCTGGCATTTTCCCAAATATTTGTTTTTTGGCTGCTCTTTTTCGCAGCTTCATTCTCTATTGAATAAAATTCCACATACTTCAGAGCAGCTCTAGAGCCGAATTAATAAAAATAACCGTACTTATGACCAGCGTCGCCTTGGCTAACTGATAAGAGATAAGTCGTTGATTTCGAAAAAAGAACTAAAGATTCTCTAGGAGTTTCTGAGTAGTAAACCCTAAAGATCAGGATTTCTTGGTGTTATCAACTATTTCCAGCAGTGTAGAAATCCTCCAACAGCTTCAAAGGCAATATTGCCAACACACCATTGTTTGCTCACTGCAATCGCCCAGTAGTCAATCGAGCGGCTTTTTCAACAGCCACGCCCACAATAGCCTAATAACAACATCGAATACGCAAAAGAACAAAAGCAATAAAGTGTTGGCCTTGCAACTCACTTGCCACTGCTGCAGCGACCCGACCGATCTGTAGCGCTAATTTATGCGCATCCTTTGGCGCGACGCAACCACTTTACGCAACACACACACACACACATACGCACACACAAGCATGCACGCTCAGTTGATTTGATTGTTTATTCGCTTGCAATGTTTATATGCGGTTACACCTTACACCTTTCACACACAGGAAATTCCCATACATATCTACGCGCGCGCGTGCGTGTGTGAGTGTGTGTGTGTGAGTGTGTGTGTGTGAGTGTGTGTGTGGGAGTGTAATTTGCACTTTGTACTTCAAAAAAAAAAAATGACGAGCTTGATGTGAGCCCAGCGCTGTCATTGCTGCATCTCGTCCATCGAAGCGCTCTGCCTCTGCCACTGCCTCTGCCTCTGTCCCTGTCTCTGCCTGTATCGATATTATAACGGCTGTTTGCTGGAACCTTTCACTCAGCGCGCTCATTGCGTTTTACATTGTTGTTGCAAGCGTTATTTGATTGCGCGTGCTGCTGCCACACGCACCGACACACATACATACAAGCCTAATTCGTTTGAAATGCCACAAAGTGCGTGTAACGGTATTGGCAGAGAATGTTTGCATTTGCAGTGCCACGCGTTCGTATATATATGTGTGTGTGTGTGTGTGTGTGTGTGTGTGGGTATGCGTAAAACAACCAGCAACACTTCGCCACCAACCGTTTGAGATTTCCTGCAATACGCCAAGGCGGCAACAACAACAACAACAACTATATGCAACATGCAATATATACGTGTAGCTAGGTGGTGGCCACCTTTGTGGCTTTCGCTATCATAATTTGCGCTGCGTCTATTAGTACTACAATATTGTTGTTGATGTTGTTGTTATTGTTGTTGTTGTAGTTACTGCAATTGAAAACTAAATTTTCCATCCGCGTAAACTCAATATACTCGAGCGAGTAAAGTGTGGCATAAATTGAATTTACTATAGCAAAACTAGATAACTAAATTAGATGCAAGTTCAACCACACACTCTCTCTCTCTCTCTCTCTTTCTCTCACTCTCTCTCTCTCTCTCCCTCTCTCTCTCAGTACTTCTCCGGGAATGCGTTCATGTCACGCCATAAAACACGCTGTTGCTTAGCCCTTTCTTCTCACTTTACTCAACTTACCTAGACTAAAGTTAGTTTCTTGCGTTGTTGTTTTTGGTTTTGTTGTTGCTATTGCTTTTACTGGGCATATTCTTGATAATTTCACTTATTTAGTGGAAAATATTGTGCGCAAATTTGCATGTGATTAAATAAAAATTAAATCCTTTGCACACTTACACATTCATATATGGGAAATCTAATGAATTTAGCACATTTGCATGTGTAGATATGTGTGTGTGTGTGTGTGTGTGTGTGAGTAATATGCGCCACTCAAAGCAACTTTTTAACATCAGCTTATGTATGAAGAAAGTTAGAACTCTTCAGTGCGGGCTAAATTTAAAGTTTAATGAATTGTACTTAAATGGATTATTTCTACTTGTATGCCTCAAGAAGCGGTCGTCCGTAAGCAGTCTATGCAACAGGAGCGGATTTCAGCAAATGAAAATAAATGATAAAAATTAAGTTGAAGTTCGAATTGATTAACCGGATTGAAGCTCGAAACATTGGCCACAGAGATATCTGAGGGTTAACGAGTAGTGACGCTACTAAAAGTGTACCTTGAGTTCGACCGAGCTCCTCCTCCTTTCTATTGACATTAACCTACAAAAATACGCAAGTCACATTCCGCCAAAATAATAGCGTCATATTTGTTTACTTCAGTGAATATGTCAAGTTTCGTTCCAAGTAAGTTCGTTGCTTTTCTTATTTCGTCAAAAGAAAAAAGCAGCTGAAGCTCACCGGTTGCTAGTAGAAACTTATGGTGAACATGCTCCAGTGATTAGAACATGTGAGACTTGGTTTCGTCAATTTAAAAGTGGAGATTTCGATTTGACAGACAATAAACATCCTGGTGCAGCGAAAAAGTTCGAAGACGAGGAATTGCAGGCGTTATTGAATGTTGATCCAACCCAATCGCAACAAAAATTGGCAGAAACACTACATGTGACTCGAAGAGCAATTTGCCAACGTTTAAAAGCCATGAGAAAGATCCAGAAGTATGGAAAATGGGTGCCACACCAGCTGAACGATAGACAAATGGAAAATCGAAAAACCGTTTCTGAAATGCTGCTTCAACGATTCGAAAGGAAATCTTTTCTGCATCGAATTGTCACGGTGGACGAAAAATGGATTTATTTTGAGAACCCGAAGCGAAAAAAATCAAGGCTTCCCCCTGGTGAAGCTGGCCGGCCCATCGACTGCAAGGCCAAATCTCTCTGTGTTTGGTGGGACCAGTGTGGTGTGGTGTACTACGAGTTGTTAAAACCTGGTGAAACGGTGAACACGGTTCGCTACCGACAACAAATGATCAATTTGAATCATGCATTGATCGAAAAACGGTCGGAATGGGCCCGAGGACATGACAAAGTTATCTTGCAATATGACAACGCGTCGTCTTATACCGCTAAACTGGTGAAAGACACATTAAAAACACTTAATTGGGAAATATTATCGCACCCGTCGTACTCTCCAGACCTCGCCCTGTTCGACTATCACCTTTTCGCATCGATGGGACATTCCCTTGCAGAGCAGTGCTTCGCAAATTTTGAAGAAGTCGACGGTTTGCCTCGAAAGAGCAAAAGTTTTTTTGGAATGGTATCCATAATTTGCCTGAGAGATGGGCGAAATATGTAGAAACCAATGGTCAATACTTTGAATAAAAAAAGTTTTGAGATTCCTCTCAAAATTAAGTGTTTTTTTTATCGAAAAAACCGGAAAATTTCAACTGGTATTAAGTACCGTAATCGATGGAACGAGGAGTTGTTCGAGATATACGGCGGCATTGACCCTGTTTAGCGCATAAAGAGAGACAGCGGCTACACTGATCTGGTCATATGGTCCGGCTGGATGAGACTAGTCTAGCAGAAAGATAGGTCAGGTAGGGAAAGCCCTGGCTGTACTTGGTATTTCCAATTGGTGTCGAACAGCGAAATGGAGGAAGGAATGGCATAAGTAATGCTGCTGTTTTACAGTCCGACCAATTGCTTTATAAATTGCCAGTAATGTTTCTTTCTCTTTTCCTCAGATGCTCCTAGCTAAAGCTTTGAGGATTTTGTTGCGGCTTTGGAGTTTCGCGGCAATTGCGGTCGTATGCGGAGTGAAGGAGAGCAGGCTGTCGAATGTGATTCCCAGTAACTTTGGGTTGTTTATATTTGGAATTTTGACGATGTCAACTTTCACTTCGAATTCGCGTCTGTACTTCTTCCTCCAGCTGTTGAAGAGGGTAGCCGAGCATCGAGCAATCAACGGCATATGAGATCAATGAAACTCCTTCTAGCAATAATGAAGATTACTCAATGTCCGATAGTAGTACTGAATATTTGACTGTACCACAAGCTTTTGACTGATCCAGTGCCACCAGAACAGTTCGCGCACAGGGCCGATTTTGATTGAGGCGGTTGACTAAATGAATGTTTATGGCGTTAACTGCTGTTGTTGCTACTGTCCACTTAGCGGAAGCCATGCTGATGTGCTGTTGACTCAGATGGTGTGTGTAGGCCGGAAGCGGGAATGCCTCAAGAGTTTTTTCGGTATTCCGAGTTCGATAGGACTCACTTTTGTTCGTTGCTTTGCTGTGTAAGCAGTTTCTGCTGGGATACTGCCGAAGGGAACCTCAACCCAGGCACATTAAAAATGGAGTACTCGACTTAAAGAACTGCATTCAGCAATATGTACAACAGGCAGCTGCGTAAACTCCAACTTATTCAGACTCGACCTCGATATACCTAACGGATGTACTGCATGCAATGAGTCCCCACGACACGACCCGAGATTAACCACCTCTTTGCATGCCCCCTAAAATCAGCTCATCTAACCCTCCTCTCTCTCTGGTCCAAACCCATCGAAACAGCTCGTTTCCTGGACCTCCCGTTAGATGATCTCGATGACTTGGACTAACTAGCGCGTTCTTAAGCGGAGTTGAAGACATGCTAAAACAGCAAAACAACAACAACAAAAACAAGGAATGGCTCAATGTTGTTAACTCGACTATACTAGCGTAAGCGGTGTCTACACTAGTAAAGAAGAAGAAGAATGCTACCATAAATATCATGATGAGGTGAACTGTGGGACGAATTTTTAAGCTCGCTTCACATCACTATCTGCGAAACTATTGGTTTTAGACACTGTTGGAAGAAAAGCTGGTCAAATGGGGACTGTCACTCTTTAGTGGAGAAGAAAATGGACGGTCGCCAGGGAAAACATATTTTCAACAACTCCGGTGGCTTAAGGGTTCAATAATTTAACCCTGAATAAAGTATTTCTGTTGTAAAAGGCGACTAAAATCCAATACTTTTCGCTATACTTGATTCCCTGATCTGGCCAAAGACTTTCACTCCAGAAATATTCCCCGATACCAAGTTTTAAAATTTTTTTACGAGACTTATTTGCAGACAGAATAGGATGAATTCGAAATGCATGAATAAATACGAAGAGCGTTAGGAGGTAAGCGAATGGGGAGACGATCAAGGGATATTCACCACTAACATCGATGGCACCTCAGTATGTCTGAATTAAGAATTCTCCAAGGTGTCTTATACTGAACTAATTTTTTTTTAAATAAACATTGAACAGACGTTCTCAATTTTTATATTCTCTTTACTTTTTCTCTCCTTTTGGGATTTCACTGCTGTTGCTGGATTGTTTAGAAGAAAAGGTCAAAAGGATGCTTGGGATAGACCTTAAAGCTATATAATCTACTATTTAAATTCATGGAAATTTACAGTATAAATAAATATTTGTTTAGTCTTGGAGTTTCCATCGAAATTGCTTGAAATTCACTAATCCTACGAGTTGTTCACCACTTTCAAGTGGATCCCAAAGTGAAGTGTCCTAACCTTCTATCGAAAACTGCAGAAGCAAAACCTTTTCCTTCTAAGCCATTGAAACTGTTCCAGCATAAGCACATACACATACATATGAACAAACGTATATATTTATGTATATATTTATGTATTCACATCGTTTCAATTACCTGGAAGAGCATACAGCTTTTAACATACATGACTGGTTGATTACCTGAAAGGTGTCAACATGACCGACCACTTTAGAAAATCCTTTTGATCTTACAAGCATGCCACAAACGTTGCCCTTAAAACGCTTATTACAAGCGATTTGCCAGCTTGTGTTATTAGACCCATACGTTAGTATAGGTTACATATGTACATATACACCATATATACTACCACACTATATTGAGTAATTAATTAAGCGTATGAATTTTCCAGCTCAACGATTTACCAATATGGACACTAATATGTGTGTGTACACAAATATATTGTACATATGTATATAACGAAATATGGTATTTTAAATGAATTTCATAAATAGATACTGCGTACGAGTGTATTTATACTCGTAGGCAAGTGTGTAGGTAGGGTTTCTAACTTACTTACACTAGGGAACATAAATGAGCTTCATTTTAAATATTTATTGTATCCGGTTGCCCCAAAAGAAACCGGCAATTTTTCATACAGACGGCGTTGACAATTTTTTGTATTTTATTTAATTGGATTTTTTCACTTCTAAAGCAAGCTTAAAAAAAGTACACGTAATTTTGCTTATATATTTTAATATGGAGCCCACAAAAGAACATTTTCGCCATATTTTACTTTATTATTTCCTTAAAAGAAAAAATGCACCGCAGGTTGCTAAAAAGTTGCACAATTTGTATGCTGATAAGGCCTTAAAAGAAAAACAGTGTCGAAGTTGGTTTGCCAAATTCTGTTCAGGAGATTTTTCACTCAAAAATAAGCCACATTCAGATCGGTCGAGTAAAGTTTATTATGATGATGATTTCAAGGCTTTAATCGAATCGGATCGTCATGTATCTTAAAAGCAATGAATATGATCCGTTTTTGAAGCAAATCATAACTGAAGATGAAAAATGGATTATTTACAATAACGTCAATCGAAAACGATCATTGTGCAAGCATGATGATGCGCCACAAGACACTTCAAAGGCTGATATTCACCAAAAGAAGATTATGCTGTTAGTTTGGTGGGATTGGCAGGGTGTGATCAGAAAATATCCGCTACATTACGTGAGTCCGATTTTCGCTTTTTTCTGTTATATTGGTTCACATGTCTGTTATATATGTTGGCAATATCAGCCATTTTGGATTTTCAATTTGTTTTTGACAGATAAAAAGGTTAGTCATGTTTTGGTGTGCTCTGCGATTTTTTACTATTCGAAAAAATGAATCAAAGAAACTGTATTTAGGTTTTCGTTTTAAATGGAACTGTTTCAGAACATATAGTATTTGGAAATAGTGAAAAAATCACAACAATAGTTTTGGACGGTAGAAGTTATAGCTGCTATTTCGGAAACCACCATTGTATTTAGTTTTGTGTAAAAAATGTAATGTTGACTGTGGCGTGTGGTGAGTCTACTATGAGCAGAACAGAAGTTCAATTGTGGTATAACCGGTTTAAGGAAGGCCGAGAAGATGTCAATGACAATGCTCGTCCTGGTCGTCAGTGAATTATTGCCACAAGGTCGTACGGTCAATAAGGAATACAACATAGAATTCGTCAGAAACGCATAGAAATGTGGGAAAACCAATCATGAATTTTACACGTGATAACGCACCAGCTCCCACAACGATGATTGTGTGTGAGTTTTCGACCAAAAACAAAACCGTTAGCATGCCTCAACCACCGTATTCACCGGACTTGGCTCCGCTGACATTTTCCTCTTCCTAAAACTGAAGACACCGATGAAAGGAAAGCGTTTTGCTACGATTGAGGAGATACAATAAAAGAAAAAAATCGAAAGAGGAGCATTGGCGATACCAAAAAACGCGTTTCAGAAGTGTTTCGAGGATTGGAAAAAACGTTGGCATAAATGTATTATGTCTGAGAGGGATTGCTTTGAAGGGAACAAGATAGTTATTGATGAATAAATTAAAACTTTTTGAAAAAATTTAAAGTAAGGGTTGTTTTCTGATCACATCTGGAATATCTACTACTGAGCCAATTTCGTTCGAATTTTCAAATTAATGTTCGTGAAATGTTTGATACATATATATTTATATATATGTATGACTTTATATAATAAAAAAAATTTAATAATAATAATAATTTTGTTAAATTGAATTTTGTTGCCATTAGTGGCCTAATTACCCAATTAGCTACATCAGACCATGTGTGAACAGACTTTAATTGTCTACATTCATATTTTATGTTTCAAAATTTGTAAGTAAAATATATTTCTTATAAAAAAAAGCCTTAACATTGAAAGAGATGATAAATGAAATTCGGTGTTTATCCAAATTTCACATGCATTATTCGTGCGGTTATCTAAGAGAGGGTTCTACTAGTATTACTTCGCGTTGTGTTCATCTGTGGCTATATTCATTTCAAAGGTACTGTCATTTCGCGTCCTTTTTAGTAAATTTCATTTGTTTTAGCGTGAACAACAATTTGTTTCATTCATTTGAAAATGTCGAAATTTGTACCAGATAAAGTGTTTTTGCGGTGAGTTCTTCTTCATTACTTTAACATGAAGAAAAGTGCTATCGAAAGCCATCGTATTTTACTGGACGTTTATGGTGACCATGCTTTAGCCGAACGAACGTGCCAAAAGTGGTTTGCACGATTTAAAAGTTGCAATTTCGACTTAGACGACGGAGAACGACTAGGACAGCCAAAAAAATTTCAAGACGAAGAATTGGAGACATTGCTCGACGCAGATGCATGCCAGACGCAAGAAGAACTTGCAAAAGTATTAGGAGTTGATTAAGCAACCGTTTCCAGACGATTAAAATTACTAGGATTCATCCAGAAGCTTGGAAATTTGGTGCGTTATGAATTAAAGCCAGGAGACGTCGAACGTCGATTCTGCATGTCGGAAATGTTGCTTCAACGCCATCAAAATAAGTCATTTTTGCATCGGATTGTCACTGGCGATGAAAAATGGATTCATTATGATAACCCAAAGCGCAAGAGATCGTATGTGAAGCCCGGCCAACCATCGACATCTACGGCTAAGCCGAATATCCATGGTCCTAAGGTTATGCTATGTATTTGGTGGGACCACAAGGGTGTGTTTTATTATGAGCTATTGTAATCGGATCAGACGATCAATGGGGACCTCTACCGAAAACAATTGATTCGTTTGAGAAAGGCCATCGCGGAAAAACGACCAGAATATGCGATCAGACACGATTCAATAATTTTTCATCACGACAACGCTCATCCGCTTTATAGCTCAGAGGAAGGACAGGCATTTCAACAATATATCTTGGGTTTTCTGAACTCCTTATGCGAGATAGAAATTGGTGTAATCAGTCAAAATGATTTTTTGACGAAATTCCACATAATTTTCACGCATTTCAGGAAAGATACGACGTTACTGATGATCAGCAGGCTTAAGTTCTTGTATTAACTGAACTTTATAAGCTTTAAGATCTAAGTCTTTACGGTGTAGTGACGTTTGTGGAGTGCCCAATTCCAAAAAACGACGAGGAATGGACAATTCTGGGGTTTCTTCAATACTTTGGGCAACAGCAGCAATATTCTCAATTGTTCTTGAACCGTGTGCACGTGTTTTATTCTCCACATCACTAATTTGCTCCTACATTTTTTCCAACAATTTCCACATTGCGGTCCGGCAAGGTGCTTTACCACAACCGAAAAATGTTTACGAACCGTCTCTGGCAGGTTTTCACCAATTTTATAGTGAATTTTAATAATTTATATGTGTTGGTGAAGCGTGTATCTTTCCACTTCTATTACTGGCGTAGCTTTTGCTAGTCAAATGTCAAAGATTTACAGCTTCAAAAATGACATCTACCGAAATAGCAGGCTATTCAAAATGACACCTCTTATAGGAAATCCCTTTATAAGGAAAACAAAATTATATTCAGCAAAAAACTCTAAATATTTATTAATTTTTATTTGTATTTTTTATTTTATTTTTAATGATATTATTTAAAAATTTTAATTCAAAAATTAATTAATAAATAAATTATCATATTTTCAACAAATAAACTCAATCATGCTCGCCAGTGTACTCGTATAACATACATATGCACATACATACATACATATATCGATATATACTTGCACTGTTGTTCGTCAGTGTATTTAGGTAAGTGCTGTCTTCTCATATGGAAAACGCTTTATGGACACAAAAGGTGTAAACATAAAACAAACAATATACAATAGAAAAAGGGGTTGCTTTAAAGATTAAGAAGATACACACGTACATACATACATATGTATGTATCAGTGTATGCCCGGCTGATTTATTTTATTTTCGTGCACACATTATAAAATTGTTTGTTTTAGAAAATTAGTAGAAACCAGTTTTGAGGAGTGTGTGCCACACGCGTGTAGCACCTAAAATTAGGTAAATACGCTTTGCCGCTATTTATGTACATACGTGTATATCCTTAAATCCTTGAGCAGTGAGTGGTCAGGGTTATTGCTTGGGTATAAGCATAAAAAAATGTTACGCTTTAAAATCTTAATTGTTCACAACCCAATCAAGTTATGATTTTACCTGAAAGGATTCACAAGTAGTTGGGGGGGAAAACCAGTTTCTTCACCACACGCTGAATGCAAATGAGTTTGAAATTTAAATTTAACACAACACATTCCATGGAAATACCAATAACCTCTGTGTGGCTCATCATCGATGCATGCATACACGTATACAATACATACAAACTCGTAACTATGTAAGTAAATGGCATTCGATAGTTCATTTTCTCATTCATTCATTCATTCATTAGCTTCACTTCAGCACCCAGAAACCTGTTTCGCCTTTGCCTCACACATTGTCACCGTCAAATTACACCGTTAACATACCGATTTACCTCACTAATGAGTGACCACCTGCGGATATTCGTTCACACTTTCTTTTTTTTTTTGCTTATCTCATCATCTCATGTGCCGCACTTTCACATGCATGCATACATACGCACATACGAGTATATGATGTGTGTGTAATTTTCAGTTTTCTTATAAACGATTTTCCATACAAAGCAAAAGCGTGATTTCTTGCATTAAATATAAAATACGTGCTTGTGCGTGTGTGTACGTGTATGTATCTACAAAATTTTTGTTGTTGCACCGTGTGATATGTAATTTTGTCTAATTACTTGCACACAGCTGGACGCAGGACATAGGCAGTGAGGCTCGTTGGCTGGTTAGCTGGCTGAGTGTCAAACAGCTGCTTGAAATTACAAACATTTCATGGTTTCTTTAAGCAAATATTGCATGCAACATAAAGTTCTCAAGGAACCCATAATCATTTAAAGCTTCCACTTTGATTATGTTTGCTAACAATTGATGTGTATTGGATAGTATGGAGTTGACATATTTTCTTTTGCAAAAAAAAATAAAAAAAATTTAGGTATGGCTTTCAGTTCCTTCTTCGAATTCTCTTTTATGACTTCAATCGACGGAAAATGCTTTCCAGGAGGCGGAAATTTGAGTTTAGGGAAAAGAAAAAAGTCACACGGTGCCATGTTAGGTGAATACGGTGCTTGCGGAACAATATTTACGTTGTTTTTGGTCAAATAATCGCGTACAAGACGAGACGTATGAGCAACAATTTTGGAACAAGTCAAGCAGACACACGTCTCATGCCCAAAACATCGTGAATAATGCTATGAGCGGATCCATTTGATATGTTGAGCTCACTAGCTATCTCTCTTTCAGTCACACGACGATTTTCCAACACAATTTTCTTTACTTTTTCGACGTTTTCTTCGTTTATTGACGTTGCTGGACGACGATCATGGGGCAAGTTCTCCAGCGATGTACGGCCGTCCTTGAACGACTTATACCAATCAAAAATACGTGCACGTGATAGGCAAGACTCCCCATATGCCTTCTGCAACATTTTCATTGCATCCGTCGCACTTATTCCATTGGAATAACAAAATTTCAAACAAACTCTTTGGCTCAACGTTAATTTTCATAGTAAAATTCGAAAAATACACTCGAGGTTGACTTGTTTATAGTGCCGTAAAAAAAAAACTATGTGACAGATCGCGCTCAAATTTGACACGTAAGCATATAACAGTCCTGGAAACCTAAGCAAAAAAAAAGTATGGCCATATGTCTTGTCCAGTACACATTGCTAACCACTCGGCTATTGTGGCCGATCAGTGCGCATGTTTTCAGTACTTTTTCTCGTTGTGCGCCGGAATTAACTTTCCATAACTTAAACATAATTTAATGTCATGTACCAACTGAATTTATATCTTCCCTGCCTGGAGAAAACAGTAGCCATTTTGTATTTTAGTCATTTAGCTATGTCGTTGAGCTAGCGAAGCGAATGTCGACCAGTGATGGAACTGAAAAATAGAGAACCTCGGCTAGTATTAACTAGAATTAATATTGAGTCAAATAGAAAGCTTTCCAAAGGGAAACGTTGATTCATCTTTTATATGCCAAACTCAAAGTTTCATTCGAAATGTTCAAAACTAAAAAAATATGCCAATCAGCATGACTTTAGAAGGGATGAAGAAAAATATCAACACGACCCACTTTTGTAGCTGTAAAGCAAATACCTATTTTAAACTTTTGACGTTTGAGGACATGAATAAACTGAATTCATACAAAAACTTTTATGAAATTATCAGTATAAATCTATGTACATACACGTATAATTCAATACTTTCCTTTTTAATAGGATTGTATGAGTGTCAATAATCAAATGTCAAAAATACTTTTTTTTATTAGAAAATAATACATACATATATATTGCAATTGAGCGAATATTGCTGTAGTCAGCTAAAACGTTGAAAGGTGTCTTGTAGGATTTTACTTTCGCGATTAAATTTTTTGAGAGAATGCGATTGAAAAATTGCAACATTTCACAGCCGTCCACGTGGCACACCCTGGAAACGTAAGCAACCCTTATGCAAGATGCGGTAACCAATCCAAGTGGAGGCTTGGGTCACGGCTGAAAGAGAGGAAGTTCAGTGTAGCCACGCCGACTTATTCAGTTTAAGAATCCGTTAAATTCGAAATGCAGCGCCTGTTCATCAGAGGTGCGGCTGAGAGCGGGCTCCGATCTCGAAGCCAGCGGCTCGCTATGAAAATGTGTAAAAACTTTAAATTTGCTGGCCTAGCGAGGTTGTGCGCTGTGTTTGCGACCCGCCACATAAAAACCAGCTGTAATGAAAAAAATATATACCCCCCTGCGGGTTATGGGTTCAAGAGTTTACCGCGGTAAGGCCTCTGTCGTAAGAGGCGACTAAAATCCAATAGTTCCGGCGACAGTCGGGTCTGTATACCGGAACGACCCGGATTTTTTATAAAAAATTACTTTGAGGAATATTTTTGCGGTTACAATAACAACAACAACAAAATATAACGCCTGGGATGAGATACACCTTTCCAATGACGCCCCTCACAATAGAATTAAGGGTTTGAGGGCATGTACCTGGAATGTCCGGTCCCTTAATTGGGTAGATGCCGCTGCCCAGCTGGTTGATGTCCTCGTAAGAATAAAGGTCAAAGAAGTACGATGGACGGGATAAGGACGAAATCGAGTAGGTTCTTGTGACATTTACTGGAGCGGTCATATAAAGGAGCGCAAATTAGGTGTCGGATTGGTGGTTGGAGAGAGACTCTGTCATCACATATTGGCAGTCACCCCGGTGGATGAACGTCTCACCACAAAGATTTGGAGCGTACTCATGTGAAAATCGTGCTTGGCGATTTTAATGCTATGGTAAGCAATAAAGAAATCTGTGGTACAACTGTCAAAAAATTCAGCCTCCACAATGAAACATCCCCTAATGAATTGAGGATGATCGACTTTGCCGGGGCCCGAAATATGGTAGATTCCAGCACAAAAAAATCAACAAGCTACTTGGCTGTCCCCTGATCGAAAAACTCTCAACCAGATCGATCCTGCTGTAATAGACGGAAGACATATCTCAAAAGTTCTTTACGTGCGAACACTCCGAGAACCTAACATCAACTCGGACCTATATCTTGTTGCAGCGAAGATACGTATGTAGGCGTCTCTGTGTACCGAAGAACACCCGACAAATAACACAAGGAAAACTCGACGTCGAAAAGCTGCAATCACAACAGACTGCTACTCGACTTGCACTTCTATCTGGGAGCACTTATCACCAACTTGATATACAGGAACTGCGGGACGGCGGGTTGGGATCGATACCGAGAATTCAAGAGGAAAGCAATACACATGTGCAGACAAAAACCGAGACGCATGAGCATAAAGAGCTTGAGAATTTGGCCGACAAAGGTAATGCTCGAAAATTCCATTAAAGATATGACGGCAAGCAATAGGTTTCAAAACTGGAGCAGACTCCTGTAGTACAAAAAGAGGTGATCTAGCCATCGATGCCCAGAGCATATTGAATTTATGGAGAGAACACTACCCGACTATGGAGAGGTTCTTATAGCGATTACCTGCTTAAAGAACAACAAAACGGCTGGAGCTGACGGTCTAGCGGCAGAACTATTCAAACATGGCGGCGAAGAGCTGACAAGGTGCATGCATCAGCTACTTTGCAGAATATGGTCAGACGAAAGCATGCTCGACGATTGGAATTTAAGTGTGCTCTGCCCAATCCACAGAAAGGGCGATCCCACAGTCTTATATAATAACTTATTGAATCTTACCACTGTGGCTTTAGACCTGGTAAGTCAATCATTGACCAGATATTAAGCATGCGCCAAATCTTGGAAAAGACTCGTGAAAAGATAATTGACACCCACCACCTCTGCGTCGATTTAAAGCCACCTTTAAAGGACCTCTCCGAGCCATTCGATACTAAAGGAGGTTTTAGACGGGGTAATTCCTTATCATGTGGTTCGTTGCTGGAGAAAAGAGTTGAAACAGGGTCAGCAGCTGATGATATTGACATCATAGCCCTCAATAATCGCGCAGCTAGTTTTGCTTTCTCCAGATCTTATAAGGAAGCGAAGCGAATAGGTCTGGTAGTGAACGAGGGTAAGACGAAATATCTCTTGTCATCAAACAAACAGTCCTTGCACTCGGGACGTGGCAACAACGTCACATTTTCAGTCATAACTTTGAAGCCGCAGATAACTTTGTCTATCTTGGAACCAGTATCAAAACAAACAAATTGTCCGCACTGAAATCCAATGCAGAAACACTCTTGACAACAGGTGCTACTTCGGACTGAGTAGGCATTTGAAAAGTGTAGTCCAAACTCTACAAGTCACTCATCATTCTCGTCCTCCTACATGGTGTAGAAGCGTGGACGATGTCGACATCTGATGAGCATATTTTGGTAATCTTGGAGAGAAGAGTTTTGCGAACCATATATGGTATTCACAACAGCGAATATCGCAGATGATGGAACGAATAGCTGTACCAGATATACGGCGATATTTACATGGATGGCACAGCGGCTACGCTGGCGAGGTCATATCGTTCGAATAAATGAAAGCTCTCCAGCTTTGAAAGTATTTGATGCAGCAGTGATCTGGTTTCACTTAGTGTTTCCAAATGATGCCAAACAGCAAAGAAAAGGAACGAATGATGCGCTATTATTTATTCGGCTATAATAGCCTAAGCAGTGGGCACGTCAATGAAGAAGAAGGAGGAGAAGCTCTGTTCTATATGCATTTTCAATATACAAACCCACTATATTGAATGGTTTCGGAAGAGTCTCAGTTCTGAAATATATGTTTTTCCCGACAGCCTAGAGTGGCGACTCATTTACATATCTCCAAAAATTATAGTAGATTTTTTTGTGTTTATGCCAACGCAGCTTTGAAAGAAGAAATCCCAATCGATGACGAGTATTACATTAATTTCCTTCAATTAATTATCATCTCAGATAAATCTCGTGCTTACATTGCGAATAAGAATAATTGATTTCAGACTTTAAAATGCCCCCAGTAAAATTTTCCCTCTAACCAAATTGCACCTGTACTAAATAATCTCAATATAAGTATATTTCAAGACACGAATTAGTAAAGTTAAAGACAATAAATTTACGCTGATTTGCATTCAAAGTAAGTCAAACAATAACCGTTACTTTCAACCAAATAGCAGGAATCGAAAATGGTGCGGTAAAAATAGGCTGAAATTCGAATACACTTTATGCAGAATTACAAAATTACGATAAAAAAACAATAACAAGAAATTACGATATACGGATAAAGAGGAGAAATTGCGTGGATAAATATTTCCCCTACAAATGCAAAACCAAAAAAAAAAAACAAAAAAAAAGAGGGATGTGAGTAAAACAACAACTGTAATATTAACTAAGAGGGAATGCGCTACCAAATGCATGAAAAAAAATAATTGCTAAATTTTAGGGTTGGAGTAACGCAATAGGTGTAAGCTTTGCGGGTAAAACACAACTGCATACATACAGACACATACATATGCAAATAAAGGAGGGGCTGCGCGTATATGTACCAAGTGGTATAGCACTGTGGTTTGCTATGTAAGGATGATGATGAGAGCTAGAAAATATATTATTTTTAATTCAACTAAATTTGCTGGAATGAAATTTTTAACTATAAATTTTTATTAATTATTTTAAAAAAATAAGTAATTTTCAGGCATATTTATGCAATCAAAATTTTTAGCCCAACTATTCACCTACATATCACTGCATGTTACAACACTGTGCTTCGACTTCACTCAAGCTGAAAGGTCAAGTGTGTGCGCATGACTGGATAATGTCAAATATTTTTGATGGCCCATTGAATTACATGAAGAGCTACGACGGCAGCCCCTAAATTTATACTCTCATACATAGGGGTATATATGGTATGTGTGTAGGTATTTTTGCGCTAGCAGCAACAAGTATAAAGCAACAGGCAATGAATAGCAAAAAGTAATGACTGTCACATAGTTTTCATTTGAGTTTTATATTGTGGCACTGTTACGTAAAAAAATACAACTTCATTATACGCTCTGCTTTTTTGGTTATCGAGTTTATCTTTTTGTGTGCGCACTTGTTGCTGCGCTGGTGTGAGCAACAGTTGTCGCTAGTGTCACTGTATACGGGTTTTTTAGAATTTTGGAATTTAATCATAATTTTGTTTGAATTTATATATTTTTTCAAAATGAAATGAAAGGAATTTCAAAGATCCAGAGTCCGCAAAATCTCATAGGTATTTTTTTCAGAATTTTAGCAGTTGTCTGCTCTTCATTCTTCTTATAAAAATAGAAACAATTTTCTGGCCAACCAAGTGGTCGCCAGCTTACCTTATTTTCTTCATATTTTCTTTTATTTTATAGACGTATCAATGGTCCGTCATTAGTCTCAATCCAAGAAGAAAGCTCTTTTGATAAGAAGTAATATCATTTTAATGGTCTGTATATGAGGATTACCTTTTAAATGTCGGGATGAGGGAACAAACTCATTTTCAAAACATTCTACATTAAGATCTATAGCATTCGTTTGAACCCACTTGTCGAAGCAATTTTGACTTTCTCATTGAAGTATCTCCAAAACATCAGTTCTGAATACTTCAACCGCCTTTTCAGATGTCGAAAAACGGCAATTCAGTGCCAAGTCAGGACCACACAGTGGATACCTCATCAAATTTATATTCTGAGTACTCAAAGACTATCCACGACTCGCCACCTGCACGATCTCATAGATGTGTTTCAAAGCACCGTTATCGTATTTCTTTAATACTTCTTTCGACTAATCGATACGAGCCTTCTTTTGAGTATAAATAACATTCAAATTGTCAAATTAGGTAAAGTAAAAAGTTCGTTCGGTTTTTTATTCATTTCTTATAAATATGATAACTTTGTGTGCGTTTGTCCGATTTAAGTCAAATATGCGCCGTTTTGTTCGCAAATTAATTGCCAACAAGATGCCAACTTCATTATACCCCTCTCGTAGAAGGTTGCGTCCCTATTGGCAAAAAACTCGGAGAGCCAATTTTCACAGGCCTCTCTTGAGGCCAACTTCTCACCATTAAGCGCCTTCGCCATCGACAGGAAAAGATGGTAATCACTTGGTGCCAGGTCCGGACTATAAGGTGGCTGCATTAGGACCTCCTATCCGAGCTACTGCAGCTTCTGGCGCGTCACCAAAGACGTGGGTGGCCTGGCGTTGTCCTGATGGAACACAATTCGGCCTCTGTTGATCAGAGATGGCCTCTGGTGGATGAGTGCTGCCTTCAAGCGGTCCAGTTGTTTGTCAGTAGAGGGCCAAATTGAGCGTTTGGCCATAGGAGAGCAGCTCGTAGTAGATAATTCCTTGCCAATCCCACCAAATACACAGCAAAACCTTCCTGGGCGTCAATCTTGGCTTGACATGATGCGACACGTAAGTAACACTAGTACTATTGATAATAACGCCATATCACCGAACGAACCTTTTACTTCACCTAATATAAAAGCCAATCCTCTTACATCTGAAGCGACTTTCGGTCGAGCTCCTCCTCTAATTTGTGGTTTCGCGTTTATACTAAGCCGCCCTCGAAAGGCTGATGGTTTTTTATAATAAGCCTTTATTTCATGACAGAAATACACTCAGAGGGATTGACATTCCCTGCTCCCTCGTACATACATAAGAGAAAATCAGATTAGTTAAATCCTTCATAACTCAAGAACGACTTAATCGATTTTTATAATTTTTGTGTTTGCGGTGATCGGTTCGTTGGGAATAGTTTAGGTTAGTTTACCTTGGCCGGCTAATGTGTCTCATACGGACTCGTTGGTTCAGTGTAGCGCCATATGAAGATACGTTTCATGGCGGTCTATACTAGTTCTCGTATAGAACGATAACGCTTTTCGCGTAGTGCAATGGAGACTTAAAATTACATTTTTAGGCCTCAATTAGATCTTATTTATGCATTAACATGCAATAGATCTTTTCGTAATTTCGATTTGCTTGAAATTTTTTGGTTTACTGGAAGCCAACAACATGCCGATCTTTTTGAAAAATATATATGTTTATGGTTCGATTGTGTTCTTGATCGAAGCTACATTCTGAGAGTAACAAATAAATGTATAGCGCATTTTTTCAAGTGGTGGATCAGAGACCCAGGTTGACATACTTGAAAAAAGTCTCGTTGCAATAGTTTTTGTACTAGATGAGATTTTTTTTTGTGACCAATATCAAGAGGAACAGCATATGCTCATAGTCTGTTGTACACTAGCTCACTAGTGATTATTTTCGTTTAAATCATTGTATGAGATTTGTAAGAAAGGAAGATGAATCCATCAAAACTTTGCGACGAAACGCAACTCACAAAGAAAATTCAAAATTATTTAAATATTTAATTTATTAAATATTTCAATTGAATTAAAGCCATGTGCCTCCAAAAAACGTATTTTTTTAAACAATCTTTATTTATTTAAAAAAAAATATTTATGAATCAAAGTTTTTGTATAAAAATATTAATTGAAATTTTTTTTTTAATTACGGCTCTTAAAATTGCTGTTCTCTTTTTGGGTTTTTAGTTTTATGGAACTGTCTCAGACCATATATTTTCTTAGAAATTGTGAAAAAATGACAACAGTTCCCCTTTTGTTGGTGAGCAACACGATAACTGAAAGCAAAAATCAAAACGGTTTCTTATTCTGTATTACATGGGCTATAGCCGGAGCGACAATGAAACATTTCAAAAAAAAAAAAAAAACAAAAAAAAAAAAATGACAAACTTTTTAATTTTTTTACCTTTTTTTTTTTTAATTTTAATTGTTTATAAATTTTTTAAATAAGAGTATTTAAGAGTAAAACGTCGTTTAGTTTATGTTGACAAGTTCAATAGGTTCTTCATAAGTGTGTCACCCAGTTGAAAAAACGTGGTTTCGAGAAAAAGATGATTAAAGTACTCAAGCGGCAGGATTTACCGCTCGGCGCGCTATGCTCTCTCCTCTTCTATACTTACTTTCTGATCTTGCAGACCTTCGGGACTAAATCTATATTTTTCCTAAGAGTATTCTCTAATAATTTACAGGGAAAAATTTTGCATTATTTGAAAATTATTTGGAGGAACCTGGCCTTAACAAATCAGAAGATTAACTAAGAATAATCATTGATTGCTTATGGTCTGTATGGTCTGTATCTCGAAAATTTAATATATATTTTTCTAAAAGCCGGAAAGCTATCAGCTTTCTTCGTTTTGAAAAGTTGCGTGCCCAAAGGAAGGTATGCACTCAAACGATCTTGATGAAATCACACTGGCCTTGGAGACATAATTCACGAGAGTTTTTGCAAATATAGTAATTTTCTTACCGAGAAATGAATTAGTGGTAGGGCAAACTGCTTGCAAATGGCTAGAAAAATATGTTCACTGTGGCATGCTATTATATTGTGGTTAGAGCTAGTATAATTCGGAGAAGTTACCGTGCAGTCTATGTCAGTATCACAATTTAACAGTTGCCCTTTTCGTATTGTCGTTTTGAAAAGGGGCAAATAAGTTGCTATCGACTCTAGTTTTGCATAATATTACACTGGTTGCTGATTGTCGTATATCGTGCATCCCTCCGAACGCCTCTAAAATTTTTTTAATTATCACTGAGGAGTAAATCTGAATGCAAGGAATTGGAAACAGGTACCAGGTTTGTTTGTTGAAGTGTGCCGGTTTTACTAGTAGATGTCGCTAGCAATATGTATAAATTTCTATGATTTGGCATGTATGTAATTTTTTTCTATTGACATTAACCTACAAAAATACGCAAGTCACATTCCGCCAAAATAATAGCGTCATATTTGTTTACCTCAGTGAATATGTCGAGTTTCGTTCCAAGTAAATCGCATTTGCGGCATTCTTATGGTGAACATCCAGTGATTAGAACATGTGAGACATGGTTTCGTCAATTTAAAAGTGGAGATTTCGATTTGACAGACAATGAATATCCTGGTGCAGCGAAAAAGTTCGAAGACGAGGAATTGCATGTTGATCCAACCCAATCGCAACAAAAATTGGCGGAAACACTACATGTGACTCGAGGAGCAATTTGCCAACGTTTAAAAGACATGGGAAAGATCCAGAAGTATGGAAAATGGGTGCCACACCAGCTGAACCAGCTGAACCAGCTGAACGATAGACAAATGGAAAATCGAAAAACCGTTTGTGAAATGCTGCTTCAACGATTCGAATGGAAATCTTTTCTGCATCGAATTGTCACGGGGGACGAAAAATGGATATATTTTGAGAACCCGAAGCGAAAAAAATCATGGCTTTCCCCTGGTGAAGCTGGCCCATCGACTGCAAGGCCAAATCCCTTTGGCCGTAAGACAATGCTCTGTGTTTGGTGGGATCAGTGTGGTGTGGTGTACTACGAGTTGTTAAAACCTGGTGAAACGGTGAACACGGATCGCTACCGACAACAAAAGATCAATTTGAATCATGCGTTGATCGAAAAACGGTCGGAATGTGCGCGAAGACATGGCAAAGTTATCTTGCAACATGACAACGCGCCGTCTCATACCGTTAAACTGGTGAAAGACACATTAAAAACACTTAATTGGGAAATATTATCGCACCCGCCGTACTCTCCAGACCTCGCCCCATCCGACTATCACCTTTTCGCATCGATGGGACACTCCTTTGCAGAGCAGTGCTTCGCTAATTTTGAAGAAGTCGAAAAATGGCTCGTCGAATGGTTTGCCTCGATATTTCCTCAAAGAGTGTTCAATCTATGGACATAAAATTTTTTGTCTTGAAGAAACTAAAATTAGAATTTGAAAGCTTTAAATTGCTACTATTGCTTTCGTCACCGAAGAACTTCGTAAATAATTTTGATATGTTAACACTGATAAGCTGTTGTAAAAACTAAGGGATCAAAATCAGTCCCAAAATTTACAAAAAAAAATATTTTTATATGTTTACGTATTATTTGTCAGAGCTGCGTAATGCAGTATACATACATATATAAAAACACCGTCTATGTAACAAATACATATTTATAGGGTTATAAATTACAATATCATTTTTTCTTTTTTTTTTTTTGAAATTATAAATTTTTAATTTTACTTTCATTTTTTAAGGATTTTTCAAATTATCTCCCGTTTACCAACACTCAGCAGGGGTATTTACCAGATGTTCATTATGAAGCACTCTGCCACTCCCTACAACAAAAATGCTTACGTGACATAAATCTTCCCCTACAAGCAGCCAATACTTACTGCACGGCTACAAAAACAGCGGCAAATACAAAAACAAAACCTGCTTTGATAAGTTTGTCTTTACTGCTGCCAACCTTTATCAAGACGACGCCTACAGCCAACGAGCTGAAGTTGATAATGACGTTGCGCTGCAGAGTTATATGTATATGTGTATTGTTGTAACTCTTGTTGTTGTCTCCTACATACAAGTACACGAACAGATAGCGATGCGCCTCGTAACCGATGTTGAAAATTACTGAGCGCCTACAACAAAAAATGCCGGTCTTCGGTTAGCATTTGAAACGAGCCTTCGTTTTGCTTTCATTTCTGCCGAACTCAGTTTAGTGCTCCAACAGCGCTCGTGTGACGCAACAGTTTTGTGTGTGTCTCATCATCGTGTGTTGCCCACTTGGCTGTTGGGGAGCGGCCTGTTGCATGTTGGAAGGCGACCAGTTGCTCGAGTGGCTGCTTATTGCGACATGGCTTATACATATTATATATGTAGGTATATATGTGTTTATTAAATGCGCGTGTGTGTATTTCAGGAAACCGGATATGTCGAACACAGCTGCTACTCCATCCTTTCGTGTTGAATTACTCTCTCACATCGTCGGTGTCCCGCTGCCATCGCGTAACAGTGCATTACGCTGCTGTTGCAACACAAATAATTTGATTGCATGCTTTTAGGCGCTCGAGGGCTGACCGCAGGTTGGAAAATGTTTGTCGAACAGTCAGTCGGATGCGTGTTAATGGAATCGTGTAGTCGATTTAGTTCGCCAGCAATGTCGGCTAACAGTGCTTCTGTTCGGCTCGGGGTTTTTGCGCAGTTTTTTTGTTGTTCTTTCTGTCGTTTGTTGAAGTTCGCAAATTGACTTTTTTATTTCATTTCATTTCTTTTTATATGCGTTTTTTATCTTTTTCACCTCTCTCTGCTGCTGTTTTTGGCTCTTGGTTTTTGCTTTTGTTTTCCCCTAATTTGCACGACTTAGCTTCGTGTTCTTTACTCATTTTCTCTCTCAGCACCTTTGACAGTTTCTTTTAATTTTTTTTTGTTGCTTTTTATGGGTTCCTTACTACTTGTTTTGTTCCAATTTACTGCTTCCTTGACTATCCAACTGAGTTGCCAACACCCTCTCACCATAACTTTCTCATCTCGGTTCCATTCAATACATCACAGGCATAACTGTTGCGCTTACCGCCTGTTGCTCTTTGCTTACTGTCCGACCGATGTGTTGCTATTGTTGTTCTTGTTGTTCTTGTAGCCGTATTGCCTGTTGCTCGTCGTATTGTGCACCTGCCTCACCATCTTGTGTCGGCTCCTGCCTGTGACTGCAGCTCCTGTCGCCGCGGTTTTTGCCGCCTGTTGCGCTGGCATTGCTGACATTTCAGGCATTTCAGGCTGGTCCTTGCCGTGCACATTTCAAATACTGCAATATTGCTTCACTCAGTTGGTTAGTTGACGCGTTCAACGGCAGTTTAGTGTTGCTCCAACTCGAAATAGTTTGTGGCTTTTGGGCAAAGTAAATATTTTTATAATTATCAGCCAGTCAGGCAATAAATACTTTAGTATAAATAAAAATAAAGATATGAATATTCAAAATCAAATACACACATACCTATTTACATATATAAACATAAGCGAAAATGAACTCAGCGGTTTGGCCGACCGACACTAAGTGCTTGAAAATTTTAAAGTGAAATGAAAGTAAAATATTTTCACTTAAATTTAGAATTAATGAAAGCGATTGTTGAAATGAATTCTGTAAACAATTAAATATTATAGCCAAGTGACTTGTGTACAAAATGACTTTAATTGTGCTAATAGAAAATAATGAGAATGTTTAAAATGTCTAGTATAAACTTTTAATCTTTGAGGAACAAGTGTTGCTGCTGCAAATATTGAAGGTATGAAAATGTGATAAAATACTTTATAATTATTTGAATAAAGTAAACTCTAATTTATAGTTCAAAGCGGTTGATAAGAACAAAGTCTCTCGTATCTAGTTTTGCTTGTTTTTAAAGATTTTTGTCGCAAAGCGATTGAATCAAAAATCTTTAAAATTCAAAATTAAAAAAATTAAAATATTTCAACAATCAAAGCAAACGAGTCTTTGATTTAGAATTAAAATTTTCACTATGGAATAAATGTTGAAATATTTTTTTTTTTTATAAAATTTTCTAGAATTTTGGTTCAATTGCTTTTCAGCAATACTACATTTAAATTAAATGTAACGCATGGAAATTTAAACGAAAATTTTCTACTCCAATTTATTTAAAAAAAAATTTTTAATTTTGATAATGCATTATTTATTTAAATAAAGGAAATATTTAAGAGAATATTAATTTTGAAAATCGGAAAAGCAAATATTTGGTACAATAAAGTTTTCAAAATTCTTTAAAAAATCATTTTCTTTTAATCCAATAAAAACATACATATGTAACCTTAAAAAATGAATAAAAAAGACATCATTAAAATAAATATTTAAGAAGAGATCAACATTAAAAATCATTATTATATTTTCAATTTATCAGATTTAAAAAATTGTTATTATTATACAAGAGATATATTTTTTAAACTTTAATAAATAATGCTATAATAATATATTTAAATAAAATACAGAAGAAAAAATAGCAACTTTCGAAAGCGTATTTAACTTTTCAATTAACAATGTTTTTTTACAAATAAATTCTTTAAGAAAAAATTTCCTTTCATATAAAAAATCAATAAATTAATCGTTCAAAAAAAAAATAATTAAAAAAGAAATTAAAATTTAATAATAATAAATTAATATAAAAAATCTATAAATTAATAGTTCAAAAAGAAAATTATTAAAAAAGAAATTAAAATTTAAAAATAATAAATCAAAAATATACTTTTTCTTGTATTACAAACCTTCCTTGTATTCAAAATTTTCGACAAGACTTTCCTCATCAGAAGTTGAAAGTAGTAGCTTAATTTTAAATTTCGGTATTATTCGTTTTGCATTCTTAGCACATACCATATAAGAAGCCGAAAGCCGATGTTGCTAGCGCTGCGTACCATAGTTTATATAATAAGTTTTTTGTTATGTAAGCTTTAATAAATAAATAAATAAAATAAAATTTTTTTTTTAATATTCTGATATAACCACAACTCGTCAACGATGTGGAATATTGTTGATGAATGTATAGACGAAAAAAATGCAAAACAAACTTACAAAAAAAAAATATATTTTTGGCATCAAAAACACAAAAATTAACATTTTTTGACCATTTCTCACAGGGCCAATATCTCGCTATGAACCCATAAATATACATAGATTTTCTCATTTTTTTTCTTTTTAAAAATTGAAAAAATTTTTACAATTCGAATTTTTTCTTAATCATTTTGTCAATATTCGTAT
>JAWMAG010000008.1:24205000-24387500 GCA_037013455.1 Ceratitis rosa
GAAAGGCCAGCAGCCGCGCAGTCAGCCGAGAGACAAGTCAAAGTCAAGTGAAGCTAAATGGAGCTTTGAATAAAATGGTAAGAGAAATAGAAAAGAATAGTGAAATTGAAAAAAAAGTAGAAGTAAGTATTAATGTTAAATAGCGAATAAAAGTAGTAGTAGCAAGAGTAGTGTGTAGGTAGCTACTAAGACTCCGCTGCAGCCAAAGTGACAATTGAAAATTGAAGTACCAAAGTTGGCGTGCTCTAGCCACTGACGGCATGTACATAGTAGGAAATGTCCAACAAAATTGGCATTTTCACGTAAAAAATTCATCAACTAAATCCACTTGTTAAGTAAATTGGCATCGTTTTACTCGGAACTTACTTTTGTGGCACTTAGTCTGATGGAGTTGTCTGTCTTGACTTTGGCGCAGTGTGGGTGATAGAAAAGTATGCAAAATTAAGTGGAGAGTAGAGGAATGAGACGCAGTAGTGGATTAGAAAGAAGCATGAGTTTTGGCGCTGCAGTTTTATAAAAGTGTAAACGGACTTTGTGCCAATGGAACCTAAAATAAATGAAGGAGAACGACTGACTCTACTTCATTTTCGTTTTATTTAAATCAAGAGCTTATCCTGTTGCGGTGAGTAAAGTTCAGTAGATCGTACAGAGTCACTGTCATTAGCGAAATGCCTATGCTTTACTGATATGGAGCAATCTGATATACCAACAAGCTCCAGTCATCTCTTCTCTTCGCATATCAGTGCTAATTGGAGATACCAAGTGAAGTATATTTTTCTTCATAACAAATTTTCAACAAAATGGAAGTTTTTGTCTACCTCTGCTTCCACGCATGAGTCTTGCGTCGAGTCTTATCAAAGCTGTAGTGTTTTCGCGCACGACGCTGTTGTTGTTGTTGTTGTTGTAGCGGTTGCTTAACCCCGCTTAGGTTCGCGTGATCAATCTAAGTCCCCGAGATCATCTAAAGGGAGGTCCAGGAAACGTGCTGTTTTGATGGAATTGGACCAAAGGCAGAGGAGGGTTAGATGACTCGGTTTAAGGGGGCATGTGAAGAGGTGGTTAGTGTCGTGCAGAGACTCTCCACATGCAGGGCATACGTTGGGTATGCTCAGGTCGAGTCTGGTTAAGTAGGAGTTTAACCTGTTACAGTATCCAGATCTAAGTTGTCTCAGAGTCATGCGAGTCTCTCGAGGCAGCTCGAGCTCGTTGTCTGCAATAGGTGGTGGTTTTACTCCGAGCACGCCATTTACAGGTAGGGAGTCTTTGAAGGTGTTGACTGACTCCTGGTGAATGGCGTTCAGTGCTTGTCTGTGCCATCCTGTCCAGCGGATGTGCTCCCTACGGTAGCATCACATTTTTTCTTCCATAGAGAATTTTGTCATTATTATTGGTGTTGATGGTAGTTTCTACAACTTCAGGGTTTGGCTGTGAAATGTGATGTCGGAACTAAAATAGATTTTTTTTTGATTAAAGCAAGTATTTCATCTTGCCCTCACGCACTACCAAACTCTTTCGATTTTTTTTTTCTTAGCCAGACTTAAGAAATAAGAACTAACGAATCGAGGAGCTCATTTTCAATATGGACAGTGGTTCTGTTGTTTCTCAGCTTCAATTTACACAGCGGTATACTTTTAGCGGGGACATCAAATTCAGTATTAGGTCCTTTCGTTGCTATCGAAAAGCGCACTTTATGATTAAGGAAAAGGTGATCTTTGTAGAATCACTTTTAGAAGACTCTTCCAGGGTTGCGTGCATAGTACTTATGTTATTTTGAAGCCCACACTTATACGGTCCGATCAGTTCTTTGACGATAGACTTTGGTATTTTAACGCTTTACCCTGGAGGGAGCATTATTTGACATATTAAGAAGACTGTTCTTGTGTGTTTTGCAGAGTATAGTAAGGTTCCAAGCATCGGCAATGGTTTCGTCCGACTATTTTTTGTAATGCAACTCCTTCGGCATAACATTTGAATAGCTCAGCCGTTATGCTATCAGTACTCGCCTCTCTTTTGTTCTTCAAAAGAGCAATCGTTCTCTGAATTTCCAGATTTTTCATGACTTACTTAAGATCGTCCATCTCAGATTACGTGATATATTCTTATTTATTATTATAAATTCTTATTTATTTCTTTATTCGTATGATGATAAAAGTTAAAAAAAAGTCTGGCCAGACATATATAGTATTCTGAATGGATGTGTGAGACATCAACTTCTAAAAGTGAATCATAAATGAATTAGAAAACTTGGTCTAACAAAGAAAGTGACTGAAAAAAACCAAACAGTCGTTTTCTGTAGGTTAATTAGAGTTTTTTTTTTAGCCACGTTGATTTTAAGTTCCTTTGGTGACAGGGTTATTTTGGTAACTAATCTGTAAGATTGAATGAAGTTTATTTCGGAAAGATCTGTATTTTAAAATTATAATAACTAAAATTGAGAAAAATGCACAAAAATACAAAAATTGTCTTATATATAAATTAATTAATTAATTAATTTTCTTTTTTTCTAAATTTTATCTTCTCTCTAACTTTGGCTACCAAACAACCATCTTTATCACCTACAACCACCAATTCCATCATCTCTAGTTTTATTTCCAATATTAATTTTCCTGCAGTTTTCTTGATTTTTTTTAAAGCAAAAAAAAATTAAAAATAAAAATAAAGATATAAAAAAATGTCTTAAACTTGCCTTAACATAATTTCTTATTTCAATTCACCGGACATTTTGCCGCGGAACGTAGTCATAATTTATCACTTCCTACTCTTTACTCGTCAAACTACTCGTGCGTAGAAAATAAAAATGATGTACGAGCTGGAGTGTGAAAAACTTTTAGCTGACACTTTTTACAAAATGCCGCGGCATAAGAAGTATTAAAAATTAGTTTCTTAAATAATTTTGACGAGCAAAAGTGCAAGACGAAGCAATTAAGAAGTGGATGAAAAGAGGAAAAAACGAAAGATAACTTCAAATATAATGAGAATGTTAAAAATAGTACAGCGAAGCAACAAATGGTAAGACATATAATAGATCTCTAGTGAAAATTAATTCATTATTTTTGCGTTAAATTGAAGATTTTATTCACCTTAGTTAGAGTTATTCGGTTTATGCCAAATATGCAACGTTTTGCTCGAAAAGTCTTTACTATTTTGAAAATAATATCATTATGCCTCTCTCATAGAAACCCCTTACTCTATTGGCAAAAAATTGAGAGAATCGATTTTTCCAGGCTTCTCTCGAGGCCAATTTTTCATCAGCCACATCATTCGCCATAAACAGAAACAGATGGTAATCAGTTGGTGTCCGGAGTATCAGGTGGATACTCAACAAAAACCTATTTTGAGATCATTTATATTTACCAGCTCACTGCTCATCGACCATGACCACTGATCCACTTTTCATCACCAGTCACCATCTACGATTCGGTCCATCAACTTCTTTGTATATCCAGCTGTTTTTAAGAGCTTCCTTTTTGTTTTTCGATTCCTCCAGATTTATTAAGAATGTTTAGAAATTCTGGAGCTTCTCCACCGTACAATGTAACTTGAGCGATTTGTAGAGAGTAGTTAACAAAGTGCTCTTAATTGTTCTCAAATGGGTAAGTCTTTATTTAATGATGACTTGGCAGAGAAACTGTCTCTTGTAGAAGCAAGAAATATAAAATCAGCTTTTCGCAAAAAAATCATACTGCACATCCATTAAAAGGATTTTTATTGTATTTTTCTATGATTTTCTGAATTCGAGACCCTTTGGTTGGCTTCACTCATATCAAAACATGCAATTTATATGCAACAAACATTATAATAAATATGTTGTGTTCTTGAATAAGTATGCAGTCAGGGTTGACGCCTTCCCTCAGAAGGTTTGAGGTCTTCGATACAATATTTTCTGCCTTTGTTTCTTCACGAAACAACTGAACAAAGCTGAACTTATGGAACAAAGCCATACATTTTTCTTAGTGGGTTATATGCAACAAACAAAACAAAATAAAGGCTTTTCTCTGTTCATTTTTTTGAAACTCATTTTCTTCTACAAATTAATAGAAAAAATGTTAATAGACAGAATTTAATGTAGTTTAACAATAAATGATTCATTTAAAAAAATATTGGATCCTGCTGTTTCTGTAGCCGATCTCCTATGGGTCTCTAAAAAGAGTTGTCTGGTGGTGGGAAAGATATTTCTGCCTCAAATTAACCGAAACCCGAAAAACAAAAAAAAAATTAGAATTATAATGGATGAATACAGGTCAGCTTAAAAGTCAGCTCTTGTTGTCTACGAGTCATTCCCCCCTCGTGCGTGCTCCCTTGCGTTCTTGCTTCTGAAAACGAGTTGCGCTCTGTATCCTCTTTTCCACCATAGGAGTGGGCATTAGGTCCAAGTGATAATCCGAATGAATGTATATAATAAAAAAGAGATGTTTTTCATTCCTCAAACATTTCGGCTGAAAGATATGCAGCTATTTCAATGATTTTTCAACGACATGAGATTATTTTTGGAGTTTTTTCCACATCAGTTGTTTGTAACTCTCATTGTTATTTTGCGTGAAACCACAAACCAAGAAAACTTTAGTTCCTCAGCAATTAAATAAGTGCTCACATGACGGTCTGTTTCCAGTATTTCCATGATTTTATTGAAATTTTCGACGACAGGCCTCCCGAGGCGTGGTGCACCTTTGACATCGAAATTACCTGAACGGAACCTGGCAAACCACTTTTGTGCTACACGTTCGCGTACAGTATCGGGCCCATAAACTAAATTAATTTTTTCGGCCGCTTTGGCTGCTTTTTCGCCTTGATTGAAGAAAAATTGTAAAATTAGCGAATTTTCTCTTTGCTGGTGTCCATCTTTGACGAGCGCTCACAACGCACTGAGTCCATCAATCGAAAAACTGTCAAAGACAAACTTTTAGCGCGAATAAACATGTTTTCAGCGCCGGATAGTATGACATGATGCGACACGTAATACTAGTACTATAGACAATAACACCATCTCTTAGATAAAAACCGAACGAAATTTTTACTTTACCTAATATGCAGTCTGCTTAAAGGTTCTTTCATCTTCTTGTATTCGGTTTCGGAGGGAGCACAGTTTAGACTAGTTTCCGCACCGTAGAACTTTTCTTGATTTTTTAGACGTCCAATTGTGAGATGGTAACTCGAGATTCCGTAGGAAAAAGGCAGGTGAGCTTACGCTGTCCGACTAAAAACTGGACAAATTTTTGCAGGTTCAAATAGGTTAAGAGAAAAATAATAGGAAGCCAAAAACATTTTTAATCTTACTTAAGACAATTGAATCGGCTCTGAGCTATACTTCCAGGCTTGCGATAATGTCTGATTTTTACTGAAGGAAAGAAGATTTAATATTTCAAACTCTTATTATTGAACTTTTTAGTATATAAAAAAATGAGTTGACGATGGAGTAAACAAAAAAAATATTGAAATTTCTTTGAGCATTTGTATGGGTTAACTTCCGTTATCCCTGAAATATAAAGTCTTACTAGAACTCGGCTAAATTGACATAGATCCGAAATGAGCTGTATGCGCCATGAGAAGGAGAAGGAGGGACTATCCCTGAAGGATCACTTGGAAATGAACCAGGCGTCATTTGGAATGTTTAATTGGAGTTAAACAGCGCTCACGTTCTTAATATATGCTATCACATCTAGTAAAAAATACTTAGACTTCTTACTCACATTGAGATGGGGAAGTTACTATTGTTCTAGAAGATTAATACGTAGCTCTAACCAGTACTGCTTCGAAGTCTGTCAAGCTGAGCTGAATTAAAAAATCAGTCTTAGGTGCTTTTCAGTGTAAAAAAATGTTGTTTCTGCTGAGATTTATAAATAAACTCCAAACTATGGGAATTATTGACAATAAAAGTAGCCTCTACATACTGCGAGTCTTATCAAGCTAAGGTGTAAGCTTTTCCTGAACGGCATTGAATAGAGGTTTCATTCATTCATTGAACATAATTTTTCACTTTTAATTGCAGCTGAAGACTAATCAATAACTTTTTTGACTTGTAAAAGTTTTCCCCCTCTTGAAGTTCACTAAGAAATAGCACTTGCGGTGTTCCATTTCTCTTTTAGCTCATAACTTCCGCGGAAGCACACGATAAAACAAAATTATAAATCAAATTAACTAAAACTTTTACAAATAAAAAAAATAAACAGCACACACATACAGACAAAGACAAAAGCAACTACAAGTGAATGAAAGGAGTTTAATCAGCTGATTGTTTTGCCAAATGAACGCATTTGGCACTTTTTCACAATTCTCATTTTCATTTTCGTTTTCATTTTCATTTTCATTTTCATTTTCATTAGTGCGAAGCTACTTTTCCAACAACTTTTCGCCCAAACTCTCTGTCATATTACCTTTTAAGTAAATATATTTCGCTTATCTTATTGTTGTTGCTATTGTTATTGTTGTCCATATAGCTGTCGCTGTCATAACTCACTCCTTTCGGTACAATCGAAATGAATTTACAATTGAGACGACAAGCTGCTGACTACAGGAAATGTTATCTTCATTACCGCAGCGACTCATTTCCGCGCAGCGAAACATGAAAAAGGAGGGAGTTATATATGTATATGTAGAGATGGTCTGTGTGTGTGTGTGTGTGTGTAGTAAGTAGTAGTAGAATGGGGGCTGGCGTGTAGACATCCGGTGAAGCAGCAACAGCCTTACACTCCATACAATTTGAAATCATCACCCTTTCTTCAGACAATAAATACCTTCAGCTTCTTAGCCACAGTCAGCCTCACCTGCTCCAACCTCTCCTTATTCTTCCTCTTTGGGGCTATTTTGCACCTTCGCTCATATTGTATTTCTTACGTTTTCATTTTTCTCGTTTTCAGCAAACAACACCTGATGACGCTGAAAATCATTCATTTCATTATGCTCACCACCCACCTGCTGCTTTGCGCGCTCACTCATTCAGCTGCTCATTCATGCCGACTTATTTCCTTTTAGTTACCGCGAAATGCTTCTTAGCTGCCAAATATCCGACGTCATCGGTACTTACAACAAGCCGTTACTACTTTACGTTTTATACGCTTTTTCCTCGCATTTTCTACAATTCTTTGAGTTTGACTTTGACTTTCAGCTAACAGCTTCCTTTCAAGCTAATTTAAGCGCTGGACATTGGTGTGTTGTGTACGAGTATACAATTTCCTTTGCTATATTTTCTCTTCACTTTAACCCCACTTACTACGGCAGCAAATGCCGCGAAGACTTTCCTTTGCTGTCAGCAGGCAGTTGCTTAAGTTTTTCGCAATGCAAGCAGAAAAAAATATTAGAAGTAGAGGAGGAAAAAAACTTATGAAATGTAAGCGAAAAATACTGTTAGTTATGGAGCACTAATTTTTGTGATTTCTTTAAGTGACAGAGTTGCCATTTGCTTCAAAAATATTTTTTTTTTAATATTTTTTTTTGTTGACAAGCAAATCACAGAAAATATTCATTACAACAAATTCGAAAAAGCAACCCAAAAGTTTTTTAAATCAACTAATAAAAGAGCACAAGAATTTTGGCATTAAAAAATATATTTTAGGAATAAATTATAAATATTTAACATGTTTTATGATATGTGTGTTTCTTAGATATGGTTAGCTTGAGCTGAGTCTCACAGAAGTCTAAATTGTTACCATAAATACTACATCCGATTATATGATATACACTCTGTATCACCACACTTCCTGTTGGGTCTGCAGTTTGATAAACGTTGCTTCTCTCTTAACAAATTGAGGAAATCGTTCCGGCATTCTATACAAAGCCAGCTGTCTAAAGTTCTTTCAGCTTTTCTTAAGCAAGAATGATCAATCTTTGTTTGCCGAGTGTCAAACCCTCACATATGCATATTTCCACATTTCAAACATTTCCTGTATTTATTATCATCAACCAGATATTATGTAAAAGGAATCAAGGAATATAAACAGGCCCCACCCTGCTATTAGTAATACTAGCAGCCTGGAGTCTCACCTCTCAGTCGATAGTAAGTACTTATTACGTTTCGTGTCATATCGTTTCTAAAGTCTTCTAGCTTGACGATGAAACAACGTTTCTTTTGCACTTTCTGAGAGTGGCTGGCAAGTCATTAGTTTCGTTTTCTGAAAGGACTATCTCTTTAACCAGTTCATCAGCCTCTTTTATTGCCTTATTCGATGCCCTTATGCCCTGGTACAAAATAAAGGTGGACTTTGCTTTTCTATACCAGTATTTTTGTTGCTTCTTTACATATTTTAGTCATTATTGACTTTGCACTATATTAAAGTAAAAACCCTTCGGCAGCTCTTTCGCAATTTTTATAGCAAATATTCCTGTTTCAAAAATAGTATAGTCTTTCCAGCTCATCTAAATTTGTTGTCTAACATTGGAGAGCACCATAGAATAGTATCAGATTAACAAACGCAGCAAAGCTCCACTGATGAATGGTTGGTGAAAGTCCAAAAGTGCTAAAAAAAAATCCTTTTCAACGCATAAATGGCTTCCAATGCCCCGTTTCTTGCTATTCAACACAATCCCCAAGTACTGAGTGGTTTGATTAAATCCATTTGGATTTTTATATTTCTCTATGCGATATGACAACGTCCGTATTAGCAATGTTGGCTCTAAGTCACACTTAATTATCCCAGTTATTTACTTTGCAAAGTACCTGATTCGCAAGAAAGCTAAAGGTTGTCAAATATTTACCGCTCAGGATGGTCAAACTGTCATCTAGGAAAGCTGTAAGCACGGCTAATCCCACTGCAGCGTGATCAGCAATCCGCTGTTCACATGAGTACGCAAGGAGAGACAACTAACCCAACCCTTCTGGGTTCACCTATGCATATCTCGAGTTATTACATCTAGTAAACATTGTGTTTGGATTTTCTTGCAGATTAGCAAGGCGTGTATAGAATCCCGAAAAACGTTAAAACTTTTTTAAGACGTTATAAACGCCCCAGATGTGTAAGGAAATGACTACAGCATTTTTCCCATTAAAAACACTGATTCTAGACTAAACACACAAGACTATGTAGTGCAGTGTTTTCTGATTTATTATTGAATTAGCGGACTCTACTCTCCAGAGTATACCCTCAAGCGCAGTTAGTTTGATAAAAAAAAATATCAAGGCGCTTCAAATATTTTCAACTCAGCGGTAGTTGCTTGGGTATAAATGTCCGAGAAATTTCAATCTTACCCTTGCAGATGCAAGACGGCCGAAGTAGACGAGTGGTTAGCATTGTGTACTGACATTCCGAAGGCTCGGGTACAAATCCTCCGAGTGTATTTCTTCTCATAAAAAACTATCAGCCGTTCGAAGGCGGCTTAGTATAAACTGTAGCTCCCTCCATTCCCGAAAATCGCTTCAGCGGTTACAGATCGCCAATTATATATAGATGCAAGACAGTTTATAAGAAAGTGCATAGATGTTTATATTTCTTCTTTCATAGTAAATGTCCATCGCTTAAATGTCCTCAGCATTCCCATAGTGGCTAGTATTTCGGTCTAGGGATGGAAAGGAACTGGTCTGATCTTTTGTGACCTAGATACGTCCAGAAAAAACTACTAACCACACAAAGGATGGTGCTACACTAGCTCTCATTAAGCTGGTTCAAAGCCCACTTGTCCAAAATGAGACCATATGTCGTCAAAGGAACAACTAATTACAATTTGTCCTTAAATAACGAAACAAGGGTGCAACAAGGGTACCAGCTCATAATCATAGCCATTCACAGCAATTCCGTAGAGCTTCTCCCATAGCTAACATTCTAAGTGCTTGTTGTAAAAGGTTTATAAAATTATAAAAATAGCCAATTTGAACCAAGATTTCTGGCTAAAGACCCAACAGGATTATTTTCTTAATATTTTTTTTTTCATTTCATTTCATTTTCATTTCATTTACATTTTATTAAATTAAATCCAGATTTTATTAAAAATCTTAAGCGCTCGGTGGCAAAAAAACATACCTTAGTTCAGCTATATGTATTGAAAAAAAGTGTAACCTTAAATGGAGATTAATTTGAATGAGTTCAAAAAGTTACATTCAGCGGCAGGAAATACATTTCTCCAAGTTCTCCAAGTGGTAACTCTGTCTTCTAAGCATACATACATACATACATACATTTTGCTATCGCTATTGTGTAGGTATATGTGGGTGAGCTTTTTGGAAAAAGCCAGAAAGCACCGACAAGAAGATTAATTAAGAAAAATATGAAAATTGTTTTGATTCATTACCAGTGAAATTTTTATACGCAACACTCTTTCTTGGCTTTTTCGTTACACCCTGAGTTTTGTTGTTTTTATATTTGTGTACTAATTTTTCCACGCCATAGACACAGACTTTGCTGCCCGCTGGCATTTTCTGCTGCTTAAATAATTTAGCGTTTTTGTTTTTATGCTCCGCATTTGTCTTAAGAAGTTTATTTCTTAAGTTTGTTTGTGTTTTACTTTTTTTTTTATATTTAATTTTTTTTTTGTTTTTTTTTTTTGTTTTGCTTGGAAAAAGTGCACAACGCTCGCAAATGTTACAATCAACTTATTTCTGCTCAACAATATCTCAGTTAGTTGGAATGATTTTCGAGGATGCTTTTAAGATTAATCATTCTTGGACGGAAAGTTACTAGTAGTACACTAGTTATAATGCTACTAGTTACAATTATATTGATTAGATTTTTTCCATATCAGCAATATGATTTTTTCAAACAGAAATGTCCTTCCAAATCCAATTAGCTTAACCCAAACTGAAATCCTATATCTCAGATTAGATTATTAAAACCTCCAACTCTTCAGTTCTTTTTAACTTTTTCATTTTATTCTTTCAAAATAAGTTCAAGCCTACATTATTGTACAATTCAAGTTGAAAAATGTTAATTGAAAAAACATCTGATCTCGAACTAACTTTAAAGGCCAAACAAAGGTTTTTAAACACATCTTGATCTGTGTCTTAGTCCCGATGAAGAAGATGGTCGATATGACCAAGAGTTTTTACAAACAATTTTGGGAAAGCGACCGCCGTGGCTCGCTCAAAAGAATTCCAGCTGAGACGCCCCATCTTCGACCACTTTGTGCGGGGCCGTATGTCAGCACTAACGCGCCGAACAGCTATCAAAGACATCAACTCTGAAAAGAGTATGCTTAATTGAACACCAAACTTCTAAAAAAAAATACCCTTTATGAATTGACATCACTAGCATAACTGCAGGAAAATTCAGTTTCCATTAGAGCAGTACCCAGATATCAGAATCTAACTCTGCCGAAGTCAATTCTCATCGTACCAGATTTGGAACTTTTTTTCGAAAACCAATAGTATCATTTGCAGCCGTGCGTAGGGAGCTCAAAATGCCGTCCCATACTTCCCTGATACCGAGTTGGTGATTAGTGTTCTTAGAAAGCAGGCGTGCACCCGAGCAGAAAACCGAGGAGAACCTTCCATGTATTTGGTGACGGACGTTCTTTGATACTCAGAGGCGGGTGCGTATCTTCGTACGCAGCAGTGGTCCTCGGTGTATACGCAAATCAACAATACTGGAGACATGTCTTCCGCCTATCACAACATGATCGATCTGGTTTTGAGTTCTTCGATTTGTAGACACTCAAGTAGCTTGATGAACTTTCATGTGCCTGAATCTAATATGTCTGTACTGCTCCATATTTGGAGCCCCGTCGAAGTTGATCAGCCTCAACCCATTTGGAGATGTTTTTCGTTGTGGAGCCTGAATTTTTTGAATTTTTCTGGGCATACCTTGGGTTAAAATCATCAAGAAAAATTTTGCTTTCGTGGCATTAGTACGCTCCAGACTCTCATAAAAGGCAACTTTGGTCACATTGTTCTTCTCTTCCCTCACGGCGCTAGTACAAGAACTTCGCTTTAATGCGGATTGCGGCAATATGTTCATCCACTGTGGTGATTGTCAGTAGTCTCTCTCTCCCTCTCTTTGTAGTAAATGTCTAAACGAGTAGGTTCCGTCCTTGTTGCTTTCATGGCATTTCTTTGACGGCGATGATGTCAGACTTTATTCCTATGAGAACATTAATCAACTGGGCAGCGGCACCTTCTATATTAAGGGACCGAACGATCCAGACGCATGCCCTAAACTGGGATCTTTAATCAGGTTTCGGGTATCTCAACCAAGGTGTTATAAATTCTTGAATTGGAGATGGTTTCTACGGGACGAGTATAAAACCCTTGTTAGGCGATTCAAGGGTAAGCGAGCTGGACACTAGAGTAGAACTTAAATATGGAACTGATAATATAACTGGATACCCAATTAAGTTTGACTACACTCTATTTAAATTTAAACTTAATTTAGTTTTTATAAAGCACTTTTGTTTTAAATTCAGTAAAGCTGCCTCTAAAGGCGGCCTTTAAATCCTCTCGATTTTTTGGCCTCAGAGAATAAATATTTTATAACTGAATACATAGAGAAATTTCACGCAGAATAAAAAATTTAAATAATTAAAAAATTTTATTTATTTTCAATTCCGCAAATTTCTAACATAACTGAGAAAATAAAATAAATAAATATTTTTTTTAATACAAACAAATACACAAATAAAAATTTTTATTTAACTCCACGATCCGCACCTGCCACCTGCAACCGTGTTAAGTGAATGCAAATACATGAATTGTTTTCCTCTATAAAAAATATGTGGAAAAATCTGCATACCTATTTCACATATACTTCATTAACTTCCTTAACCGTGTATGTATGTATGTATGTAATTATGCACTCGGTCATATAGCCATAGAAATGGAAAGCATTCAACAGCCTAACCAAAAAAGCAGCTTTTTGTTGGAAGAGCACGTTTTCACGATTTACACATGCGACTCATCTGTCAACATAACGGTCACTGCTCAACACTCATCAGCATGCAACACAGGCGACACGTGAAAGCCGAAATAAATACAGAAAAATGTTGTAAGTATGTGCAAATGCATGCATGTGTGCATGTGTGCCACACAAAGTAGCGTTACCGCATTGATTTCATTGCTGTCATTTGCCACAATATGCCACAGTTGCCACTGGAGTGGTTGCAAGTATCAATTTCGTTGCAAATTTTTGACGAATTCTTTCCAATTTTCGTTTTTTTTTTTGTTTTTTTTTTTTTTTTGGTTTATTTACGCATTGCTGTCGTGAGTGGTGTTGCATGCCACAAATAACTGTGCATAAGTGCAGACAGAAATATATATGCTATATATATGTAGATGTACATATGTATATATGCAAGTATAATTCACACACGTTTTCGCGTGCTTTTATTTTGACGTGTAAAAAGCACTGTGAATTCATATATATATGTTCATATGTATGTATGTATGGTTGTATGCATGCATGTAGCGGTTAATATTTCGGTTTCCAGGCATTGCATAACAACAGGCGTCAATGGCATGATGTAACAGGATACTTGCTGGTCACCCTTTCAATATATTCACAATCACCCAACACAGCGCCCTTATGCTCATATTTACATATATACATACGTGTATATATACATGAACAGTACACGCTACACATTCATCATCATCATCATCATTCGTTTGATTATTGGTTATTTGCATAAAAATATATGCGCGACGCGTTTCGTGGCAATGACGAGCGGCCTCTGGTATGAATGCATTGAGGCGCCATGGCGTATACGCAACCAATGAAAATATTTATTGATGTATAATTTTCGTTGATCAGCAATGCTACAATATGTGTATATACATACAGGTACAAATACATTTATGAATGCCAAAATATGTATGCCTGTAGTGCGCCACTTGTCGCTTGCAAGTACGCCGCTGGCCAATGTCAATGTTGTTGTCGCGGTCTCAGTAGCGGCGGCGGCGTGATTGAGTGGAAAATTTTTGACTGCGGTCAACATATAGATTTTTTTAATACACATATTATGCAATAAATTCATATACGTATATGCCTGATTGATGCAGCAACAACAATTTGAAAGCAACTGACGCATGAAATGCCAATCAAATCAACATTTTCCATTTCAAATCGACTCAACCTAGCACGTGGTGTGTTGCGATTTTTTGACAAAATTTAAATTGCCTAAATATTTATAATATTATGTTTTGTTTTTTTTTGCTTTGATTCGTTTTGTTTTTGGCCAAATTCACGTGCAAACTAATCATCGACTACTTTACTTGTGTACACAATTAGTAAATTAATATGCGGCTGTGATTGTGGTTGATGTGTGTGTGTTTTGTTGGCATATTTTAATGTTTGATTTTCGGTTATGTTTTTTTTCCCAAAAATTTTCACATTTTTGAATATGCAAAATTTCACTCAAAAACTGAATGTTTGCATAATTATTATAAAAATAAATTTCTATATTAAAAATTATGCTTTAAATATATTAGAAATTTATGAGGGAGGTTTCTACATATAATATTTTTCTTTTCTACAAACTTTTGTTAATCCCCTCGTATAATGCAGAATCTAATATTCCGATTAAAAGAATATTTTTTGGAGCTGTGACACCCATGTAACTACTTGAATATAGGATCTTGAATCAAGAGGGTGATGGAAAAAATTGAGAAAGTCCATTTCATAAGTCATAGACCTAGTTGTTGTTCTATTTGTGCCGGACCAGGATGAGATGGAACGCATTAACGGCATGCAAAACCACCCAGATCATGGACATTAGCAGACCAGTCACGTATGAACTGCAGAAAGGGGATTGGTAGCAGAGTTACATGAAGGAAGTGCAGGCAGAATATCACGAGCGAGACTGAGTTAGAACCTACTCAGTTTCTGCGCGGTCGTAGCTACCATATCTCCAAGTTTCGCAGTTCAAAGGATTACAGAGGGCTTCAAAATTAGATATTAATGCTCCCTTGAACTTCGCGAAAAGCGTTAACGTCTTATATATTGACTAATTTATATTGCAATAAAACTGGACTTCATCTGGCACTAGAAATGAATATCGTGTCTTTGCAAGGCATATCAGCTGACCAGTATAAGCTAACCCATTTCCCTTTTTTTTATTGTAATTACATTTTTTTTTTTCATGAAAAAAATACAGAAAAATGATTGCAAAAAGCATTTTAAATATATTTCGGAGTGGGATATAATAAATGCCATGCGCTATCAAGTAAAGTACGAATTTTGGGTCCCGATTAGACTAGCAACCAAAAATGTTTTAGAAAATGAACTAATTGCAATTGCCCCCCAGTAGTGAATGACAACCCCTCTTGCCGTTAGGAGGCGGCTAAATATAAATTGTAGGTCTCTCCATTTGTTTGGCGAACATCAAGATGCATACCATATCGGCCGAAAATGGCTTCAGCACTTATAAAGCGCCAATTATATATACATATATATATATTGCAATTGAGCCAAATAGAGGTACTTTTTTCAATAGTGCATCGCTCAACGTATGGTCAACATAATCCACTTACTGAGCGTACTATTCTCAACACCTTCACCCATCTTAAGACTCAGCATTCATTATTGGATAATATTCGACCGAATAGACCAAGTCCTGAACGCAGTGAAGAAAAATATAGCGATCGTAGCTTTGAGAGTACACGAAGATCGTGAAGAGTCGATTCGGCGATCCTAAATTAAAAGCGTACAAAATAAGGCTTGAAAGAACTGTAGTCACTCGACCTTCGAAAAGGTTGCTTATACGACATGGAGAACTTTTCCTTTTTAAGTGAAGAATTTTAAGAATTCTTAAATTAAAATTAATTTTTTAGTGTCTATTGTTTCGGAGTTAATCGAGTTAATATAAAATATGTCATTTAAAATGATACTGAAGTTGTAAAAATGTTATATATAACATGTACCATATTTATATACTATAAAAGGCTTTGTCCTCATTGACTGATGGATCAACCCACAGCCTATACTACTGATCGTAGAAAGTTGCAGCTTGGAGGGTGTCTTCTTCATATTAAGAAAGAAAGAGTTTTTCGTTTTTTTTTTTAAACGGATTTTTTATTTTTAAGTCATACGATTTACATGAAATTTGGTACAGAGGTAGCTTTCAGTAATGTTTCCGTCTTGGACCGATTTATTTGAAAGAATTATATTTATGGTTGATTTTGATTAAAGTTAGGACTACAGAAAGCTCCTTGCATATGACTTAACATAATAATTGATAATTTATAATAAAATAAATAACGCAAAAACCTCAACTTTCTTCAGGAATGGAATGAAGTCGCGGCAAAGCTCTAGTTTTAATATATTTGATATCTTCATATATGATTATTATGAGCGAAGAATATTTATGCAATAAATACTGAAAAATTTTACTTAACTGCAAAAACATTGAAAAAACGCTTTCCATTAATAGTGAAAAGCAAAAATTTTATCACTTAGGTATTCAGCTAACAAAAGTATTGACTCACCTGCTGCAAATTAACTACAAGCTATCACCGCTAATGCAGTCAAAGTTTCGCTGCCGACAACAACTCCAGACAATCTACATTTTAATGAAATCATCATCAGCTGCTTACCAATCAAACTCACACATACTAGCATTGTGCCGAGGCTACCGTTAATGCACCGCTGCAATTGCACTTTCAACACTCGCTGCCACATACAAACTCACTACTTCACTCACACCCGCACTTTCTGTCGCTCATGCACTGTACCACTGGCAATGTTTTGTATTTTGGTGTGCGTAAATTTGATTTGCAACCTTCATCAATGTCATTTTCGAGCGGAAAAAGCATGTTAATTTGATTTCACCACATTGTGGACAAGCTTTTGAGTATTGAGGAAATGTTTGGCGTATATTGTGCACATACACATATATGTATGAATGCATATGCCAGTCAACTGCATTGTTTGTTCCCTTTTTGTGGTTAAATATGACAAAATGCATGTGGCCAACGCTATTTGATACGAAAATGTCAAAAAACCTACAAGGGAATTTGTAGCAGAAAAAAATGTATTTTTTAATTGAAGGCAGCTAGCGGCAATGTATAGGTGTAGAAGCTTTATTGTAATTGAAACTGTTAAGTGGATTTAATGGCAAAACTTTTTAGCAATGTGAGTTTTGAAATAAAATGTTTAAAAATGGAGGTTAAACAATTGATAAAATACTCTTTGAGTATCGTTGAAAAAATATCAAAATTAAAATTTAAACAAATTAAATAGACAATTTTCTGCTGAAACATTGAATAATGGAAAGGATGACTAGTTATTTTGGTTATTTTTATAATTAAATCTATCACTGAAATAAATTTGATATATTTTGGTATTTTGTTGCATAAAAAACCCTTATTTTAACTAAAAACTTTCTCAGAGGTTAGGAGAGAAGATAGTAACTACTGAACCTGAGGTGAAAAAACAGATACTGTTATTCAAGTCCCTTACATAAAACTTTTCTACATTTTCTCCTGATGTCTTTCAGAATGCCTACTCTATTTAATATATATACATATATATAGTTTTGCTTGAAGTTTCACCATCCTAAAGCAATGTTCATCTTGGATGTAGTGGTAACCTCAGTCGAGCTATATGATTATATCCCGCTTATGCTATCATCAATGCTGCAGAGTACTCTTATATCCAAAGACCAGGTATGTTAGTTGAAATTTGCCGATAAAGAAAACACTTAATTTTCAGAGGAATCTCAAAATTTTTTATTCAAAGTATTGACCATTGGTTTCTACACATTTCGCCCATCTCTCAGGCAAATTATGGATACCATTCCAAAAAAACTTTTTCTCTTTCGAGGCAAACCATTCGACGAGCCATTTTTCGTCTTCTTCAAAATTAGCGAAGCTCTGCTCTGCAAGGGAGTGTCCCATCGATGCGAAAAGGTGATAGTCGGACGGGGCGAGATCTGGAAAGTACGGCGGGTGCGCTAATATTTTATTAAGTGTCTTTCACCAGTTTAGCGGTATGAGACGGCGCGTTGTCATGTTGCAAGATAACTTTGCCATGTCTTCGGGCCCATTCCGACCGCTTTTCGATCAACGCATGATTTAAATTGATCATTTGTTGTCGGTAGCGATCCGTGTTCACCGTTTCACCAGGTTTTAACAACTCGTAGTACACCACACCACACTGGTCCCATCAAACACAGAGCATTGTCTTACGGCCCAAACGATTTGGCCTTGCAGTCGATGGGCCAGCTTCACCAGGGGAAAGCCATGATTTTTTTCGTTTCGGGTTCTGAAAATAAATCCATTTTTCGTCCCCCGTGACAACTCGATGCAGAAAAGATTTCCTTTCAGCTGGTGTGACACCCATTTTGCATACTTCTGGATCTTTCCGATGGCTTTTAAACATTGGCAAATCGCTCCTCGAGTCACATGTAGTGTTTCTGTCAATTTTTGTTGCGATTCGGTTGGATCAACATCCAATAATGCCTGCAATTCCTCGTCTTCGAACTTTTTCGCTGCACCGGGATGTTCATTGTCTGTCAAATCGAAATCTCCACTTTTAAATTGACGAAACCATGTCTCACATGTTCTAATCACTGGAGCATGTTCACCATAAGTTTCTATCCACAACCGGTGAGCTTCAGCTGCTTTTTTCTTTTGATGAAATAAGAAAAGCAACGATTGCCGCAAATGCGATTTACTTGGAACGAAACTCGACATATTCACTGAGGTAAACAAATATGACGCTATTATTTTGGCGGAATGTGACTTGCATATTTTTGTAGGTTAATGTCTATAGAAAACAAATTACATACATGCCAAAACATAGAAATTTATACATATTGCTAGCGACATCTACTAGTAAAACCGGCACACTTCAATAAACACACCTGGTAAATCGAGGCCATCACCGACATTTTAGCGAAAGTCAGACAGCACCAAAAGTATTGGGCTCGCTTAAGATAAGTTCCAAAATGTTGCTGTACTTTCGCTGATTCCACATATATAAGAAATTAAACATAATGTATGTCTTCTGTATGTTCCTAGTCTTAGGGACATCGAGGGAAACTATAAAGCAGATAAATTTGCCTTACGACCAAGCAGACTTTCAATAAAAACCGCATTGGTATGCCTTTTGACACTTTGCAAATTACTTCTCAAGAAAATGATAACAAGAAATATACATTTAAAAAGAGGAGAGGGGGCAAGCAGAGGGACTAGGGGTTTCCTATAGCAGTTGCTGAAAGGTTGTTAAGCAAGAAGAAACTACTACCTAACTTTTATGCGACTGTTCTGCTTTAGGTAGTGCTAAATCTCGCAATTTTGGAACCTAACTGCTGTATGCTCTATCAAGGTTAGCCGACGTCACAATCATGGATCAAATGAGATTCACTGGATAATCAAAATGGTGGGATAGCGTAACCTAATTGTCTAGTTTTTTGTTGCATCACAATGATTCTGTTTGAGGTCTAGGTGTATTTGATGCGATAGATCGGTAGACATCGCAACATAATTATTTTTTGAAGTAGAAATTGTGCCGAGAAATTGTGCTTCAGCAGTTACAAAGCGCCAATTTTATATATGTACTTATAGCATTAGAATTCAACTCTGCCGACTTTTTGGTGTCCAATACATATTATTCAGGTGTCAATGGCACCAAACCAAAAAATCCATTAATCCCCTTACTTATGGCATTTATACGCTCAGTATAAGCATTTTTCCAAATAAAAAAAAAATGAAAAATAATTCAAAAGTAATTTATCATTTGCGGTGTTGATGCGCAAATGAAATTGAAATTCGCCTGAAAATGCCAAACTGAATGATGAAATCTCCCTCCAAACACGCAATGGACATACAAAAACTGACTCAATTGCAATTTATACGTGCAATCAGTGTCGAGTGAAATTAAATAAAAGAAATAAATAAATAAAAGAACAAACAGATGACCGAACGCCAAAAAAAAAAAACAACGATACAATTCGACATACGCAAGCAACCAATCAATCAGTCAGGCGGTCAAGGGAACGACTCGTACAAAAAAAAGGCAGAAATCGGCGATAACAGTTTTTAATGTTACTTTATATGAATTGTGTTTTTTTTTACTTTATTTTTTTTTTCTTTTTTTGAAGGAAACATAGAAAAAGTAAATTTGATTGATTTTTTTTCGCAATAGACTACAATTTACAAAAAAAAACACTTATGGTAAACATCAAAACAAAAAATGTAAACAACTTGCAAATTGAACTTAGGTCAAGTGTAACTTTCAATTAAGTGGCATTTCCGCCAGCAATTCGCTCGAAGGGCAATATACAAAAAAAAAATAAAAATAAAAAAAAAATTTTACTATACAAAGACCGCTAGATTTTAGTGCATATACCTATAAAAAAAAGTATGTACATGATTGTGATTGAGAAAACATAAACAAGCATACAAACAAGCAAATAAGCAAACAATCAAGCAGCCTACAATCATTACGGTATTGCCGCAAGTGCCAAAAAGCCGACCGGGACAAGTGAAATTGGAAGCAGACCGCAAAAGAAAAAATCATTTCACAGTTTTCTCTTTTCCGCCACACTTACACAAACATCAACTTTGTTGTTTTGCACGCCTGGTGCTACCAGCAGTGAATAAAAATGGGTAAAAAACCGCTTTACCATTGAGACCACAAAAATTCAACCATCAGTGCGGCCGTCAGCACAGTCGTAAACAATTAAGCATTTCAATTCTCGCATTTCTCGCACCAAAGGGTACAGCAGCTCTCAGCAACTCTTTTGAGCAACCAAAATAAAAAATAAAAAATAAACAGTAAAGATTTAAAAAAAAAATAGTAAAGAGTGAAAGAAGAAGAAGGAAAAAAGAAAAAAGAGTAAACGAAAAAAGTTAAAAAAGAGTTCTAACAATCCACAAAAATTGTCTTTTATACGCTTGTGGCGCCTAAATGTATGCAAAACTCTTTGCACGCTCACTTAGCGCTGCGCTAAAGTGTTTGTAGGTATGTATGTGTATAAGTGTTTGTGTAATGACATAAAAAAGTCAGCAATTTACCAGCACATTCATGACTTGTTCCTCGTCTTCTACTTCTTTTGCATTATTACTCTTTTTCAGCTCTTTTCGTTTTTTTGGTTGAACTGCTTCCTCTTTGGCTCATTTATTACAATTGTTATTTTTATGTGTTGTTCAACGCCGCAAGTTATGCTTCGGTTTTTTTTATTTTATTTTTTGCTTTGGATTTGTCCCCACTACTGATAAGCAAGTATCTTTGAACTTTTTATGACACTTTTTTTGGGAAAATTATTTACCGTCGAATTTTATTCCTATTTTCTGTTTGGGATCTTTTTTTTTTGTTTTTATTTTTTTTTTTTGGTCTAGCTTAAAGCCATGATTGCTAGCTTTGTAGGCATCCAAATTATCAAAGTGACAAAATTATGAGCAACAATTTGTTATCTCCTTTGCTTTGTTTTTCGCGTAATTTTTTCATGAAATTTTAGCATTTTAAGATTTCATTTTTTGGTTGAATATTTTTTAACCTCAAGCTAAATTGAATTTTCAAACACAAATAGAAAACCAGTAGGACCTCCACTTAAAGAAGTCTAAAATAAAAAATACGATAATATTAAAAAAAGTTCGGTCAGTTGGTGACTTTCAATTTGCTTTTGTTAAATCTAAAAAAAACCCAGTCCTTTGTAATTACTTTATTAGTCATCCTTTCAAATTTTAAGACGATCGGCTAAAATTAAGACGATAAAACGCCAGATAGCTGAAGATAGGTCAGACGAAATTCCACCATCAATACAAAAAGAAATTCGCCATGCGATTCTCTTCGGGTTTGAGCCTAATTTACAGCCAATAAAAATATTCAGTGAATGACAAATTGCATATGGAACAATTGCACCGTCTTTAGAAACTATTTCTAAGTGATTCCGAAGATTCCAGATCCAACATTTTTCCGTAGAAAACGAGCCCCGAGAACGTCGACAAAAATCTTCCACTGATGACATCACTGTAGCTCTGGTGAAGTCCAAAATTGACGAAGACTGTTTCCAGAAGTGGAATTTTAGGCTTAAGAAATGCATTGAAATCAATGGCGGTTATGTAGAGAAGTTATGAAAGAACAAAGAGTACGAAAAAATAAAAAATATTTATTATTTATTTTTTTTTTATGGTCAACTTACGGTACTTTTGTTAGTCCTCTCGTATATAAGTGGTGAAAACTTAAATCGGAGAAAGCACTTTAAGATTGAAGCAAAATAAAATCAATAAAAATAAGTTTTAAGCGTTTTTAGTAAGAATTATTAATTAGTACCTTTAGTTCAAAGGTTTCTGTACTACGATTACTCAGCAGGATAAGTAGGAATACTATTTCCGTGCAATAGACCAGAAGAAAAGGGTACTTTGGTATATTAAGTGCCTCTAAATGTGATCAGAAATAAGTTTTTAAATTTGCATTTAGAATGCAACAAGTCAGTATAACTCAGTCTCGCTTCTTGTAGCACTGAATATGACTATTCATAATTTTTCTCATTTGAAAATTTAAAAAATACTCCATGACATTGGTGACTCGAGTGTACCTAACTACGCATCTTTAGTTGGAATTAGCAAATGTGTTGACGAGCGCAAACATCTTACTCGTACTAAATTTCGAATCCAAATGAATACTATGTATCCTAGTACTATTATACATTTCTACTTATAGGTATGAGAAAAAAATCATCATTTTTGGATAATTGAATACGGTCGCCTGAGTCTCAGTAAAAATTAATCTAGCTCAATTAAAAGAGGTTAATTCACTCATTATATTATAGTTTCTAATAACTTCATTTTACTTCTTAATTTTCAAAGTATATACGAGTATAATGACATAAATAGCCGATGCCATAATTGTGCTGCCGTCTTTCCCGATTACAACGCCAGCGTGTATATGTATGCTGACCCTTCGTCAACACCAGTCTTGGATACTTTACAAACTTACGAAACTCGAAAATTTACATTCTGTAATTATTTGCTAGACTATGATGAACTACCGACTCCTTCTCGTATATGTATCTGCACCTGCGATAAAAGCCATTGGAGAAGTAGATCTACCTCTCCAACCAAGAATCCCGATTGGAGAGTTTCTGATATAATAATCAGCCAGTAATTATACCAATATAAATTCCTTTAAGAAATAGTTGATACTTAGTTCTCTCCTCTGCGGTAAATGATCAAATTTGTCTGGTCACATTGCATGTGATTTCACTTCAGTATCTGCTATTGATACTACTGTTATAGGCCGATCTTGGCAGGTAGTTTGGCTAAGAAAAATGTATGCTTACACGTAGATCGTTTGCCAAATTTACTGTGGTTATGACTGTTTCTCTTCTAGCTAAGATTGAAAAGACTTGTTGGTAGCTTGGCTTTCCGAATAAGTACTAAAGAATTAATTAACCACAAAGCAGTGTCGATTGTAGCAGTCAGTTTTGCTTGCAGACTGATACCGAGTGAATTCCACAGCTCACCCTGCCTTTGAGTTTTAAGCCCTTCGAAAAGATAAGCTCAGATTTTTGATATGAAACTTTTACATTTCCTCGTTCATTCCTCTGTGATATTTTTGTCGTAAATGCATTGTGAAAGCAGGAAACTCAGGTGTTGTAGTCCACCTTTGCCAAAAATAATGCAAAGTTTAGTAGGTTGAGTTGCATGAGTCAAAGGCAGAGCTATGCGATGAGGATGAAGGCCGTACACTTGGCACCTAAAAATGTCAATCTACTCGTATGTCCTGTAAACGCTTCGTATAGCCAGTACACAGTATTTGGTCTTTTACCGATTGTCGATAGCAACCGTAGATTGCAGTCATAGCTTTCTTACATCCTTTTTCCGTGTTTTGGTTCCAGATTAATTTGCTATAAAATTTTAAACTAAGATGTTTGACCTCAGTGGAAAGAGTAACATAAATGCATTTGAGTAAGGGCGGATTAAACGCAGTTGCTTTGCACCTTCTTATGAAGTGGAACAATTTAAACTTAGTAAAACCTTTAATCAGACCATGACCTCACAAGATCACTTAGAAATTATAGGAGAAAAGCAAACTGGTTACGGATATGCCAAGTAATACAGCGAAGACTATTCTTTTCCATAAAAGGGATTCCTCAACATGTGCGCCAAAACCCATTTCTCGGAGGGCAGTGGTGACTATGTCGGGTAAGAAATTATTAGAATCCCACTCAGAGCTATAAAAACATCTAGTGTCTAATCATTAAGAGAAAGGCCTTTCAGAATCCCCGCCTAAGAAAGCGTTGCTGACAGATTTGTCTTTAGAGGAGAAATGATATCTAGATGGCTGTCATGAGGCACCTCTTGACATATTTATTAGGTCAAGCAAACAGTTCGTTCGTTTCCATATGCGAATCGCTACTGAATCTCAACAAAATCGACCCATTTCTGAAGCGTTTGGTGACTGGCGCTGAAAAGTGGATTACTTACGACAACGTCAATTGAAATCGGTCATGGTCGCAACGCGGTTAGTCGGCGGAAACGGTGGCCAAGCCAGGATTGACGGCCAGAAAGGTTTTGCTGTGTGTTTGGTGGAATTGGCCAAGAATCATCTACTGCGAGCTGCTCCCCTATGGCCAAACGCTCAATTCGGTCCTCTACTGCCTAGAACTGGATAACTTGAAGGCAGCACTCATCCAGAAGAGGCCATCTTTGATCAACAGAGGCCGAATTGTGTTCCATCAGGACAACGCCAGGCCTCACACGTCTTTGGTGACGCGCCAGAAGCTCCAGGAGCTCGGATGGGAGATCCTAATACACCCACCTTATAGTCCGTATCTGGCACCAAGTAATTACTATCTTTTCCTGTCCATGGCGAATGCGCTTAATGGTGAGAAGTTGGTCTCAAGAGAGGCCTGTGAAAATTGGCTCTACGAGTTTTTCGCCAATAGGGATGCAGCCTTCTACGAGAGGGGTATAATGAAGTTGGCATCTCGTTGGCTGTTTTACTGGCCGACTTAAGAACAGCTTGCCATTCATTCCTTCTTTTCGTTGATTGTTGCCGATTGGAAATACCAAGTACAGAATGGTACATTTCCATCTTGTATTTTGATTCCTAACGCCGAATCAACAGATAATGTCAGCGGTCATGCCTCTGCGCTATATATTTATAAAGTCAAATAATTTAGTGGCAAAAACGAGCTATGAAAATTCTCATCTTTTCTTGCTTCTGACTACCCGTAACTACTTTGATATCGTGTTTCTAATCTTACTTGGTAAGTGTATGAGTACCACAAATTCGGGCTATAATATTTTTTCCCCTAAATGAATTAGGTTTGCCTGATATTTGTGCCGAAGTCCCTGCCATTTGCACCAGAGCTCCTTCCATGTCGCCAAATCTCCTTCATCAAGACATTAAAAAAAATCTCTGAATCACGTCACTACATACTTTAAATAAATGCCTTCAGCAATGCAATCAATGAAGCGTCGTATTAACTTCACTAACTATCCTTCCATTCTACAACAACTCCATTAGATGCTCCTCTCAAAGTGCTCATCTTTCAAAGCGAACATTTTTGCCAATAAATGTGCCACATAAATTGCCAATTTCGCACTAAATAAAAATGAAGCAATTATGCGCTCAAATGGCAATATCAAAACCAACAACATGAATAGCAACAACAACAACAATAACAACTAGAAGCGAACATTTACTAAAAGCAATGCAACCACTCAACCACACACCCCACACACCGCATACAGCGCGACAACAACAGCTTGTAACATATTTTAACGAACGAGAATGAAAAAAGTTGTAGCAAATGCCACATAACGGTAAGAGCACAACAACAGCGCGTAAAGTGACACCTATAATGGCTACTTTCCGGTTATTTTTTCGCTACAAAATGGCACTAAAATGAAGGCAGTCGCCGGTGGAGCTGCAAAAGGAATAAAATATCAAAAAAAAAAAAGAAATAAAGGAGAAAAATTACAAAAATTGCGAAATGCGTTAAAAAAAATGTGACAAATGAAAGAAAAAAAAAATCAACAACTTACAACGTGTGGCAAGCTGGAACATTAAAAGAATTTCAATGCTCGTCGTTGCAATTGTGGGTTTTCAGAGTGGAGGATCCTGTACGCGCAACATTTTGCACGTCGCCACTTAAATGCCAACACGTGACTCAATTCCATTGCGGGTGAGCAGTGCAGCCTCATGGCGGAAGATGGTACTCGTGCAATTGAATGAGTTGCCTTCACTATTATTGTAAGCTTGCTCATTCATACGTGTATACGAGTAGAGCACAGTAACAAATGAAGCTTTAGTATTTTTATTAGGGTACTCCAAAAATAAAAGTATACTTCATCGACATTAAAAGGAGGTGGAGGCTTTGTTCAAGTAAAGTAATGTCCGCCTAGAATGTCAACACAATCTGCGAGTCCAAGCTTTTGGTGAGAGAGAGAGTGAGAGAGAGCGAGAGAGAGAGAGTGGGAGAGAGCGAGAGAGAGAGGGTGAGAGAGAGTGAGAGAGAGCGAGAGAGAGTGAGAGAGAGAGTGAGAGAGAGAGTGAGAGAGAGCGAGAGAGAGTGAGAGAGAGAGAGAGTGGGAGAGAGAGTGAGAGAGGGAGTGAGAAAGAGAGAGTGAGAGAGAGTGAGAGAGACAGAGAGTTCTTACAATTGACTAGAAAAAAATTCACAAATCAAGTTTATTTAATTTTTTAAAAATTAACTTACGCGGAAAAGTAACGCAAATTAAAAAATTTGCTGATTTAAAAAAAAAATATTTCCTAGCGAAAAAATATAAATCCGAGGCGTCAAAACTATAATGAGCCAATATCAATTTAAAATTAAATCTTCTGCTCTTCTTTACCACCCTAACTTCCAACTATTTTATAGCTGTTGCAAGGTAGCCAACGCCTCACACAATTACCGCCTCTACACATGACAGTTTCAATAAGCGCCACATTGTGTTGCAACATATGCACTGATGACTAAATGCGGGATTGAAACGTAAAAAAATTTTTTTCCTTTCATTTTTTCGTTGATTTTTCTGTTTTCTCCTAGCGACGCAATTGCCTCAGCAGCTGCTTTTAGGTGTACCGATTTTTTGTAAAATTGTTTTAAAATTTTTTTTTTATTTTTTTGTCACATCATTATTGTTGCGCGTCCTTCGTTGCTTCTACTTAGGCATGTTTATTTTCATTTTTTTTTTCTCTCTATTTGTGGTTCCACCGCCCACCTCAATCACTCACTCTCTGTTTCGCCTTTTAATCGCTTTGCTTTTATGTCAACTTTGCTTTGTCCAAACGCCTTCTCACTTTATGGTTTTCTCTTTTTTCGAAGAGTGTTGTGTTGTGGTTACCTTTGTAGTGGTGAGTGTAATGTGCAAATCGGTTATAAAAAGAATGAAGTGTTCGGGCAACAATAGCAATGGACAAAGCGCAAGTTAACGAGTCAATCTGAAGAGAGTAACACTTGCTCAGACTTAGCGAAACCGTAAATACAAAAACGAGGTTGTATCTTGGCGTGATAGATAGAGGAGATCGTTAAAAATTCGATGCATCTCTCGCCAGGAATTGTGAGTCTCGAGAGGATAACTTGCCGAACGAGATAACTATGCATTAGGTTTAAAAAAAAGTGTAAATACAAGGATTCCTGAGCATGTTTTCTTCCGACCACAACGTTCACTAAAAAGTTCTATTTGAACTGATCGAAAATCGGTTACGTGGTATGGACTAAGGATCCCATTATGGACCCAATAACAATAGATTTGTAACTGGAGTAGTTTGAAAATACTGTAGAGACTTTAAGCACCTCCAAAAAGGTGTTGGTTATAGAAATATTACTAATTTCAACTGGAACATTAGAGACGTGAGATCTCTTCAGTTTCAGAACATATAAGATATGGGATTGTTACAGGATCTGAAGAGCCCATCTATCCCCTCCACACTTTTGTTGTACATACGTGTATGTATTTGCGAGAAAAACTTTTACTTTGAATATACTAAGTTCCAATTAAAATACCCTCCAGAAACCGCTTGCACAATTAAAGCCGAGCTTTATAGAGTTACTCTAGCTAAGCTTTGCGGATCAGCATCTGTGGCATATTACGAACTGGGCGCCGGGGACGAACGAGACGCAGTTGAAGAAGCTACAGGCATGTCAGAATACCGCCCTTAGGACTGCGATAGGAAACCTCCTGATGTCGCCGGAGCATCACTTGCACAGCGAAGCATCTATGCTACGAGTTAAGGAGCCATTCACCAGGAGTCTTTCAACACCTTCAAAGACTCCCTTCTCGTGGATGGCGTGCTCGGAGTAAAACTACCACCTATTGCAGACAACGAGCTCGAGCTGCAACGAGAGACCCGCGTGACCCTGGCACAACTTAGATCTGAATATTGTAGCAGGTTAAACTCCTACTTATCCAGACTCGACCCCAGCATACCCAACGTATGCTCTGCATGTGGAGAGTCTCCGCACGACACTAACCACCTCTTCACATGCCCTCTTAAATTGACTCATCTAACCCCCTTCTCCCTTTGGTCCATTCCCGTCGAAACAGCACGTTTCCTGGACCTCCCTTGAGATGACCTCGGCGACTTAGATTGACAAAGCCTACCCTAAGCGGGGTAAGTAAGCCGCTACAACAACAGCAACGAACTTTATTCATCTATAACTTGATGCAATGTGTCGTATCGTTCCTGTGGATGCTAGGTATAATTGCAAAAGTCATTGTGAGGCTAAGGGAGGTTGAATCTTTAGTCCGTTCGTAGGATTATTGTATCGTCGTACTAAGAAGATGGAGCTCCTTTTTCATCTTAACTTCATCACTCTAGAACTGAAGTGTGGATAGAGCCAGCAGCGGAAAATAACACTTAATTTATTCGCAAATATCTGGAATATCACAGCGTAATTTCTCAGAACTTCAATGCTAATGAACATGCACTTATGGGCAGCACCGTTATGATAATGACGGACAACGAACCCAATTGGTGATCTTCTGTAAATTGGCGGCTTAGTGGGCACCCCAGCATGTGAGGTCCTTCCGACTAAGGATATACACACCAAGCAAGTTCAAACTTCTTTTCATTCCTCTCGCACTTAGTGGGAGTTCTGTACGGGCATTGTTCGATGGAAATACAGACCATAAAAAGAATGCCCACTGTTGGAATTACTTGAAATAAGAGATGAAGTCCTGCGTTTGCGAGATTTAGACTGAAAATTCTTGAATCGCATGGACCAACCCGAAGGAGGTGACCAACCCGTAAATATGGCATTTATATTCAGATATTTAATATTTAAGGTTTCTTAGTAATTAATGACATCTAAAAAGCTCTTCTTTCTAATAGTTTGATTTTATGAATTTTATTTAACAAGAATTTTTATTTTTATATAAACCAAATATTAACATTTTGCAGGCAGGACTATAAACTACAGCAGAAATAGCAATAGAAAACACGCATAATAATCGTAAATATTGCCCCACGCCCAGATGACTTTACAGAGTTCAATAATAACCAGAAGAAAATGTGCAGTTTCTCTTCATGAAATTTCTACATATTTTGAAATGATAGTCTCTCGTACTCACATACTCGTAAATGCGATTGAAGCCGAGCCTCGAAGATACAGAAAATTGCCAATTTTGCATTTCACATAGATTTTTCAAAGAACTACAGTTATTTTTTATACACCATACTCACTCTCCTAACACCACTCTCTCTTTCTCTCTATATATATATATATATAATAGTCAACTTCCTTTCGAGCTAGTCAATATTCTTATGTGCCTTTGCATTTAAAAGCATTTCATAGTTACAATTGCAATTTCCTTCTTAGCTGCCACCTCAGTGACCTCAGCTACGAAACACAGTGAAGTGGTGACTATACTCAAATGTTTTTTGTTTTTTTTTTTTTTCATGTAAAAATCACCGCACCACCTTCACATCTGGCACACACTGCCGTCGTACACCAGCAGCCGCGCAGCGGAGTTCACTTTTATGGTTGTTGTCATTGGCCAATGCAATTATATGTTTTTGTTGGTCTGGTCCATCCTCGGCGTTCATGATTTAACGCGTAAAGCAACGTTTTGGTTTTAGCCAATTTTGTTATTTTTTTTTTTATTGCTCCATTTGCCACATTTGTATTGGTGTATACACGTATGTGTGTGTTGGTCAAATATTTCCTTACCATTTCTCATCTTTCTATTTGCTGTTATGACTATTTTTTATTTTTAGATTTTTTTTTTTTCATTTCCATTGATATTTCTATTCATTTTGTCTACAAGTGCTTTCTGTTAACGAATGAATGTTTTCATTGACTTGCAGGATGTTGCACCTTCGGAAATGTTCTACATCAGTGGCTTACTATGCTATGTGGCATGGAGCGATGGTTGATATACGAGTACACTGAGCGAATACATAGTCGGGGGGAGAGAGAGAGAGAGGTAAGTGAGTACCTAAATTATTCTTTGTTAAAAAAAAAAAGATATTCCTTTAATAAAGATATAGTCTACTTCTTGAGCACTTTCATTACAACTTCAAGCTAAATTTTCAACCATAATGGATAGGAATATCTTTGTAAGGCAGCAGTTAAGTTAAATTGCTCGCTTAAATCAAAGTTAAAAATTGATGATCAAATAGAACAGTATATCCCTCACTTGGGTTCCCGGTCAAAAGGGCATAGGGAGAAGGTGTAAACCAGACGCTGAAGTAGATTTTTTCCGATAAAGCACGCTGAATACTGTACTACTTGAAAAGAGAGAGCCTTTACTAGAAAATAAAGTATGGTATGCCCCCCCCCCCCCAAACTTTAGAGAACGATATAACGAGCTGCAAATCCCTTTTATGAGAAGCTATAAGAACGTTGGAGAAAAAAAGATGAAATCTCATATTTTATATGACTGTCCTGACTAGGGCAAAGCTAGGCTATGACAACTAAGAGTTGCCTTCCTCGAAATCAGCTCAGTGCAAGATAAATACTCTTCACAGATGACTCGACGCTTCGATGGAAAAGTGGCTACGGATGGTACCACGTCAAAAGTGGCCATAAAATGTAGGAACTTTCTCAAAAAACTCTCAGCTAAATATAGCACTGCCGTTGTCTGCGTACCTGGACACAGGGACGTCCCAGGCAATTTCATGGCGGATAAACTAGCAAGAGAAGTAACCCACTGTAAAACATGCACACGATGCTAGTTTACCTCTGTCCACGCTTGAACGAGATCACGTGTAACGTGACCAAAGAGCTACGGCCGAAGCTGGACGCAAAAAAAATAAAATCATCTTATCCTTCTAGATCGGTTCTCCATTAGCACAACGATGGGCATAATATCTATACACTGCTTAATGGGGCTTCACGGGAAAATAATGGGATATCACTCAAATGATTTTTCCGGACGAAGAATAGGAGGATTTGCTGACCTAAACGGGGTTAGGTCTCCGAAAGGGTGACAGCTCCTGGCCGGATAAAATCCGGGTCAACTCCGGTGCACAGAACTGGCTGTCTTAAGAGTTGAAACAAAGCTCCACCCATCGCAAACAACGAGCTCGAGCTGTCTAGAGAGACCCGCGTGACACTGGCACAGCTTAGGTCTGGATACTGTAGCAGGTTAAACTTCTACTTATCCAGACTCGAACCCAACATGTGGAGAGTCTCCGCACGATACTAACTACCCCTTCACAGGCCCGCTTAAGCCGACACATTCAACCCCCCACTCCCTCTGGTCCGAACTCGTCGAAACAACACGTTTCCTGGAACTCCCGTTAGATGACCTCGGTGACTTAGATTGATTTTAAACCTGCTCCTAAGCGAGGTTAACATAGCCGCTAATACAACAACAACAACTTGGAACTTGGAAGTCTCGTTGCCTTTATAGGGCACACGAAATGGTTCGATTGTCCAGATCAATACCTTCCATTTACGGTCATAGAAAATTATTAATCATCTCTCGATAGCGCAATCTATTCACCTTCCCTGCCTCATTTTCGAAAAAGTAAGGTACAATGACTCCGCCGGTCCATAAACTGCACCAAATGGTTACACGTTGAGGATGGAGAGGCTTTTCAACAATAAATCTCGGGGTTTCCAACCCCAGATGCTAGAGTTTTGCTTATTGACTTAGCCATCAAGGTTTAAACGGACCTCATCAGTCAAAATGATTTTTCGATGAAATTTCGGTTCAATTTCATGTATTTCTGGGACCCAATCAGTAAAGACACGACATTGTGGATGATCAGCTGGCTTGAGTTCTAGTGTTAACTGAGTTTTACAAGCCTTAAAATCTAAGTCTTTATGCAAAATATGGTGTAATGACGTTTGTGGAATGTCCGACGAGAAGTAGATAAACCTGGGTTTCTTCAACACTTTGGATTACAGCAGCAATATTCTCAACATTTTTTTAAAGATTTTTAATAATTTCAATGCTTTACGTCTTCAAAAGTGAGATCTACCGAGCTAGCAGGCTATTCAAAAGAAACACTTTTTATTGGAAAACCTTTTACAAATCGTCAGAAATAGTAGAATGTCTAAACTAAGATCAAATATGTTTTTGAATCGTTATCAGAGCAACAATAAAATTAAAATTATTAAAAAACAAAAAGTGAAAAAATCAAATTTTAATGAGTAAAATCCATAATTAAAATTAAAATAAAATTAAAATTAAAATTCCCATCTTCCTTTCTCCTAAGAAAGTAACCTCGTTGGCACTGCTTACACCAACGCGCCACCAAGTCTTAGTAACCAAAGACAAGAGATCAAATGGCATTATAAATTATGATAGAACAATTTACTAACAAAGAATAAAATCGCAATGCATTTCTAAAAAGCCAAAGACTCAAATTTCTTCTATGCATTCACACAGAACATTCACACCACCAGTGCACTGCCACCCACCGTACACCACCACTGACCACTATGACTGTCGCATCGTTTTACGCGTTGAACATTATTTCGCTTAACGCAGATTGTCGTCCTTTTAAGTTCACCGTGTTAGCGCTTGTTAGCCATGCCAATGCGATTTTATGCTGTATGAATAACAGCTACCTTACCTTAAGTACATACTATATTCGTATGTATGTAGATTGGTATGTAGGTATGTACATGGACCGCTCTTTTGGATTTATAGCACCCACAAATACTCATGCACACACCGTGTGGGTATTCAAAGCGCCAGCGCGCGGCACTTATACGAGTATATATGTATGTGTGTGTAGTGATATTTTCCTTTTAACAGCTGCTTCTACTCTTCTGCATATTCCACTCATATTTTTCTTTTACTTCTTTTCACTTTTATTCATGATTTTCTCTGTTTTTTTTTGTCTTATTCATTTTTCTCTCCCTTTGTTGCTGACCATTTTGATATTCTTGCAAGGATGAATGGAGCCGCAGGTCATGAATGTTGCAATTTAAATGGATTTATTCATTTGGCGCTTGCTGCGCTTTTCAGTTTGTTGCCCCTCTAACACCTTCGCAGCACTTCTGAGCAGTGCACACCGTTCGACGGTCAATTTCGTTGCTTTCATGCAGCAGATTGTTGCTAACGACAATAAGCCAAAAGCTGTGATACAGACTCTTACCAACATACCCACATATATATATATCTATATACACTCATGCGGCAGCTCATAAAAGCATGTTTGTGCGGTTGAATAACGCATCAAATGTATAAATATATATATACATATATATATATATAGAAATGTAGGTAGTGTGTGTATGAGTATCTCCTGGTGCTTCCCAGGGACAATGACAAAATCTGTCTGCCCACAGTAACATTATCGTGACCATTCGAGCGGTGTGGAGCAGTGAAAATTCTTGTTGAGATTTGCTTTCGTTTGTGTTTCTTTTGACATTTTCCTTCCACTGAATTGTTAAATTATGTAAATGCGTTTGGTTTTTATTTAATTATTCCGACATATTTTTGACATTTTCACAGGGAGTAACGAGTATGGTCACATCTCATGAGAGAATTGAAATATAAAATTTAATTGCTTTAATTAAAAAATTATATATTTTAAATTACCGTGAAAAAAAATTTTAAGAGAGATTTTTACTCAATTTAATTTCAACTTCATTATTTTACAAACAACATTTTTTTAAAATGAATGAAAATGAGCAACATGTGCTTAAGATTTCGTTCACCCAAAAAAATTCTTTACAATTCTCACCAAAGTTAAGCTAAATTACACAGCACAGACCGAACCGTCTTTTTTATTTGAAGTGAAATATTACACCTAACCGAAAGAGCGAGTAAAGATTATGGTATGGATTATGGATTAAATAAGGATATACAGACATCTGAAAAGATTACTCTAAATGTGACCATCTGTAGTTAGTGCATTTTAAAATCTTTCACTCTATTTTTGACTTGAAAAAGGAACTTATAACGAGATTCCGGAAGTGATGCGGAGGCGACTTAAAATGATAGGCCTCTCCATATGTTGGAAAGCTCGGCCGGAAATATATTCAGCAGAGCATACCTCCAATCCAACTAATTCAAATTATTTGAGGAATTTTACAAATTATGGTTGACCGCGTACGTTCAGATGATGGGTAGATGGCTAATCAGTACACCTACAGGAAGGCAAAGTTTTTTATGTGTAGTGCTAGTAAGAGGTTGATCGTCTGGAAGTCAGGCTGCTTCACAGTGGTTTATTAGTTTGTACGCCATACGTTATTGCTAAACAACCTTTGAGAGCACTACAAAGATCTAATATAGTCGAGAGTTGGTGCCAGCCTAAATACCCAGCTATTGAATTGAACAATATAGATCTGAAAACCAGAACTGGTTGATGTCAAGATAAAGTTCATAGAACCTGCTGAGATGGCATGCTAACTCTGGTTCGTCCAGCATCTGCAATAGCCTAGTAGAAGTGCCGATGATCTGTGAGTCATTTTCTATTCTCTGATACCTGTCAGTTTCTGCAATTTGCGCGTCTGATACCATCGACCATTGGGTGCTTGCAGTTCATCATTATTGTCTGGTTGGACGCCTTTTCAGAAAAAATTTTCTCCGTCATCCTCCTAATTGCCGATACGCTTACTGTAAGACAATCGGGCATCCTGTTCAAACACGTCCTCAATCTCGACCTCATTTCGCTATACGACGTTCAGATGGACTATGGTGGAAAAACATATATAAAAATGGGTAATAATGATACTTGTTTCAGAGATCGCAGTCCTAATTGTTTACGATTAGTTGACATGAAATTGTTCTGGAAAAATAACCAAGATTATGATTCCAGATGAGAGAAAAAATTATATCAGGAAAAAAGATAAAGAGAAACAGAAACAGAAAAAATCAGGAAAAAAGAGAAAGATAAGTAGAAAGAGAAACAGAAATATAGAGAGAGAAACAGAAAGAAAATGAGAAAAAAGAAAGAGAAATAGAATAAGAAAGAAAAAGAAACAGGAACAGAAACAGAAACAGAGAAAGATAAATAGAAATAGAAAAAGAAAGAGAAATAGAAATAAAAATAGAAAGAGAAAAAAGAAATGGAGAAACAAAAAAAGAATGAGAAATAAAAACAGACATAGAAAGTGAATGAGAAATAGAAAGAGAAAATAAGAAACAGAAAAATAGAAAACGAATGTAAAAAAGAAAAGAAAGAGATAGAGTTATATTAAAAGAAAGAGAAAGAGATAGATAAAGAACAAGAGGCAAAGAGAATAAGATAAAAGAAACAGTATGAGCAATCGAAAGAGAAAAAGAATGGAAAATACAAACAGAAATCGAAAGAGAAAGAGAAATAGGAAGAGAAAGTAAGAAATAGAAAAAGAATGGGAAAGATAAAAGAAAAGATAGAGTTATATTAAAAGAAAGAGAGAAAAAAAAGACAAAGAGAATAAGGGAAAAGAAACAGAAAGAGCAATTGAAAGAGAAAAAAAGAGATAGAGTGAGAGAAAAGGGGGAAAACGAAAGTGGTAGTTATGAGCCGGAACTTCTTGTCGCTAAATAATTTGAATTTCTCTGATACCATCTACATCTAATATATAGGTATTTATTATTCATATAAATACATTATATCGCTTGCACAGCAGGCTATTTCGCTTACTGATATCGACTCTAGTTGTCGCCGCGAATTTTATCTATGCCTTCCGTCGACTGAGAGTAGGTGTCTGGAAAATAGAAAAATGCAGCCGAGAAGCTGTAATAGATCAATGGAGTGGCTTTTGGGCGGCCTTTGTTTAATTTACTAGAAATTTGTTCACTATGACAGTCTTGTGAAAAGGTGCGTGGTGCAAGATGCATGAGTTTTCTTCTCTTCCTTTCGACGAATTCCCTCCCTCACAAATGTCACGAATTGCTCAGACCACACCGCGGTAACCAAAGAAAAATGTCAACATTTCTTTAACTTTGGATTGACTTTAACATGGTTGGTACGGCTTCAGCTCAGTTGAAAAACGTTATACTGAAGTTTGCTCAGTGGTTTATATATTTATGTGCCATCACCAATTATGATACGTTTTATGAATCTGGGGTTGAAATTGACTAGTTCTATTATGTATTCAGCGGGCTTTACCTAATTGGGGTTTTAAAAAAAAATCGGATCTTTCGAGCCGGAAGGTATTTCATGTTCAATCCATTCCTTTAAAAAGGTATGAATTGATTTGTCAGATGCATAGAGTTCACGGGATAATTCTCTTAAACTAAAACAACGATATTCAGTGGCAATTTCCTACACTGTAGGGATGATAACTTCAATCAGAGACGTCCCACTTTGGTTTCAATCCATATTTCAGACAGACTATTTCTTTCGTTTTTTATGCCATGAATAAATTAAATTAAAATTCTAGAAGAAGGTTCTGAGAAGAAAGTCAAGTTTTTTAATCAAAATACTGAAAAATGGTCGAAAAGGCCCGACTTGCTAGAGCTCATGTTTGCAAATTTTCCAGAAAAATCTTAATAAATTTTCCATGGTGGTCAATATAATTGGAGGCTTTAATTTAAAAACTTGTTGCTCAACCTGCAGCCTTTAAAAGAATAACTGATGACTACTCAGTGGTTAATACAGACTGAGTAGACTAAAAAATCCTTTTAAATCCATTTCCACATAATTTAGAAATATTAAATTTAGTTTCGAAAATCTCAACTTTAAATTTGTGTAATTCAACCAACTCTCGTAATAGCAAATTAATTAACCTAGACCAATGACAGCTAAATAACCACAATTCGCTTATTAACACATTGGCTATTTAATGAGATTTACAGCCAACACGTTTTGTTTGCCTTGTTTATGTATTTTTAGTGTATGCACATACACATACATGCATACATACATATACCTATATAAAATACTGTTGTCGCATTAGTTGTTGTCGCCATCGTTGGCATTATTATAAATTACAAAAGCTATTCATTAAATTTAATTGCCTGACAACGGGTCAACTACCCGAGTTTTAAATAACCTACACAACAGTTATACATAGAAGGAAGAAGAAGAAGAAGAAGAAGGAGCACCAAAAATATATTGTATTTAAGAATATACCAGCAGTTATATAACCTTAACTAAAGTTAGTTTGCGAAGTGAAAGCAAAGAAAAATATGCTAAAGAAATGTGATGAAGTGCAAAGCGCACTTTAAATGAAATGGAGAAGCTTAAAAGCTGCAGACAACAAAAAATAAGCGAGTAAAGCACAATAGAATGATAAGGAGTGGCACAAAATCACTTCAGCTAAAGTGGGGTTTCTCCATAAATTCTATAAATTTGCAGGCAGTTAGTTTTGGCATTAATACAATAACAAGAAGAAGAGCAGGCGGAGGGAAAAGAATGACAGGGCAGTAGGGGAAAAATAAGTAACACGAATTGTCGTAAATTCTTTGCCATCGCTGGACGCGCGATACTTGAGAATTTGTGGAATTTTCTTTGGTATTGCATTATTAACGCATTAACACGCCTAAAAGTAGGCAACGCATTTTTCTCCATAGCTTAACGATGCTATTTGTTGTTATTGTTACAATAATTTGTTTATTGTGCCCTTCTTCCATTTTCTTTGCCTCAGTGTTTTCATGACAGACAATTGTTTTTAAATTAATTTCTGTTGTTGTGCTGACTGAGATAAGTTTCAAGTGGCTAGAAATTATACGCTTAAATGCAGTTAATATTAGTTTATATATAAAATTTATTAATATTGAATTATTATTAACCTCATTACTTTATTCTTAAACATTTTTTAAAATTTATCTATAAAAAGAAGAAGAAAAAGTTATTCGGAACTGAAACTAAAAATACCATTATCCAAGCATTATTAAAATTTTTAAATCGAATTTAACCTTGTTTTTAACCGACGAAAAAAAGGGTTAACCATTTATCAGATATAGCTGTGCTTATGTATGACCACTCTTAAGATTTTGGTTGGTTCAAAAAGGGGGATGAGGATATGACCGCAAGCCATAGATTAGACGCATTGTGCTCACCAAAATAATAACCAAAGAGTTAAAAATTTATCCTCATAAACAAGGACTTTCTTGTAGCCCTACAAAAAAAGTCTAACGGTGTCGAATCGCACAATCTTGGTGGCCAATTGATATCGCCAAGCCGAGAGATTAAGCAGCTAGCAAATTTCTTTCACGTTAAAGCCATATTCGCTGTTGGGTGGCATGTGATACTATCCTACTGAACCCACTCACATTGTCCAAAAGATGTTCTTTAATTGAAGGCTAAGAAAATTTCAATAGCATACGATCATAACGTTCCAAATCGACAGTGAGAGTCTCGTATAAGGTATAGTCACGCCTCCGGACCACAGAGCGCACCAGGACAGTATTTGTTTTTGATTTAAAGGGCTTCTCTTCAATTAGTTGAGTATTCTTGGAGACGGAAATTTCTTTTCTTTAAAATCTTTAAATAGTTGGACAATTATGTGCACCATAATCTCTTGAGATACCATTTTTGTAGCTGCTTTTAATTAGTTTTAACATTCTTCCCGAGTTTCAGTATACTCTGGGCATTGGTGGCTAGATCACCTCTTTTTGTCCTACAGGAGTCTGCTCCGGTCTTGAAACCTTCTGTAAATCGTCGTATCTTTTTGTAGAATTTTCGAGCATTACCCTTATCAGCCAACTCCACAAACTCTTCATACTCACGCCTCTTGCTCTCATACTTTTTTTGTCTACAAATACTTCTTGCGACCCTCTTCAGTTACTGGTATCTATGCCATCCCGCACGAATTGTGGTCGATTGTAATGTTGCGAGGTAGGCAGCACTACATCCACTGACATTCCTCATCGTACCAGTTCTTTTTCTGACACTGCCGAAAACCAATTGTTTCCATAGCGGCGGTATGTAGTGAGTTTAAGATGCCGTTCCACAGTTCCCTTATATCAAGTTGCTGAAGAGTGCTCTCAGAAAGCAGATGTGCCAGCTGAGTAAAAAATCGTTCGGTAGTCTGTTGTGATTGCAGCTTTTCGACATCCAACCTTCCTTGTGTTTGTTCACGGGCATTCTTTGATTCATGCTGCTGCGTATCTTCGCTGCACCACGATAGTGATCCTAGCCGCTGTTAGGTGCTCGGAGTAAACGCACGTCAAGAACACTGGAGCAATGCCTTCCGTCTATCACATGATCGATCTGCTTTTGAGTTTTTCGTTCAGAAGACAGTTAAGTAACTTGATGTATTTTCTTGTGCTGGAATACTACAGAGAACCGTATTTCAGTTCCTGACAAAGTCGATCAGCCTCCACCCATTTGGGGATGATTCGTCGTGGAGACTAAAATTTCCGACGGTTGAGCCAAGGACACCTTCTTTGCTTATGCTGCCATTATAGTCGCCAAGCACAACTCACAAGTATGCTTGAGGTGCTCGTAAAAGGCATACATGGTCAAGTCATCGAACTCTACCGTCGGGGCGTGGGCGCAACTCAGCGTGATGTTAAAAAATTTCTCTTTGATGCAGATTGTGGCGAGACGCTCATCCACCGGAGTGAATGTCAGTCTCTCTCACCTCGAATCCGACACCAAATTGCGCTCTTTTATATGACCGCTGCAGTAAACGCCAAAAGGACCTACTCATTTCAGTCCTTGTCCCACCCATCACATGTCTTGGACTACAGTGATGTCAGCCTTTATTCCTACGAGGACATCAATCAGCTTGGCAGCGTAAACTTTCCAAAATCAAGGTGCATGCCCTCAAAGCGTGATCCTTAAAACAACCGAGGCATTGCTAAATTTTTCAATGGAGCTGGTTTCTTCCTGGCGCGTCCCAGGATTGTACATACGATGTAAATACTTATTTTCGAATGTTCCTCTCACAATCATTAAAACTTTTTCCTCATTTTCTCTCAACAAGATTGCTATAGAAGAAGTTACACTTCTGTCCTGTGTACTGAGCTGCACTTGTTTCTTTTTGTTTTTTTTTTTGCATTTTTCTTAAATTTTAATTTTCCTTTTTTTTCATCACTTCCCTTCAAATACTCAAATTGCTGCCAGCAAATGTGCTTAACGCTCAAATTGAATTTCGGATTTGTATTTTCATTTCCTGCATTTTGCGTCAATTTACCCTGCGTTTGCATTTTTCCGTTGAAGAGAGTTGTTTTTTTTTTTTTTTTTTGTTATTGCCTTGCTTTTTCGCGCTTTTTTCTCAAGCTGAAATTTCACAGTATTTACTTTTTACCCAATTTAATGTTGCATTCTTCTGACCTCTTCAAGTTATTCGCCGACACACTTCAGCGTGGCGTGTGTTGCACGATATTCTGGCAAAGTGTAAAACGAATTACTTTTCTATACTTTGCAAGGCGTTTTCCTCAATTTTTTTATTTATTTGCACTTCTTCTCTTGAATTTGTCGTGTTGTTGCCTTGTTGCCGGTGCGTTGGTTATGGCAATGGAAATTCAAATTCAAATTCAAATTCAAATTCAAATCGAATGAAAAATGTGTTAGTGAGCGGAAACGCATTGAATGACTGGGGCTTATGGATGTGTGTGTGAGTGTGTGTATGTAGTCGTAGGTGCGGTAATGTTTCACGGCGCACGATTTTTTTAAGCCAGCACATAAATTCAGCAGCATGTACCAAGCAAATACACCCACACGCGTTTATACTTTCACTCCGGTTTGTATTTTTTTTTTTTTGTTTTTCCTTTGGCCACATTTTCATATATATTTCATATAGTGCGCTTCTTCTTTTTTTCTCTTTTTTCTTTTGCCCATTGGCATGTCATGTGGTTACCTCCTCCCTCACGTACTAAAGGCTACAGGCTTTCAGCTGTGGCAACCTGTCAGCTGCGTTCTGAATTATGATAGCTCAGCTAAGCTGTCAGCCCAACAACAAAAGGCCTCTCCTACACACACAATGGTCATACACATACCTACGAACCTACATACAAGCAATACATTGCCTCCAGTTCTTGGCATTTTCTCGCAAATAGTCCGTATGAAAGGCGGAAATCGTCAGACAAATCAAGTTTCATCTTTCCTTTGCTTTATTTTCTTTCGTTATTTTTTTTTTTATTTTTTTTTGTTGTTGCCTTTGCCGCTGCTGCTTTCTCTATTTCCGCCATATTCTATCATTTTTATTCCAGTATTGATGATTTCTCCGAGCTGTCGGTGAGGTCAGCCGCGTTTGGGGTTAGCGTACGTATGATGGGCGCTTGTAAATAATCCAATGTTAGATGTTTTTATACATCTTTATATATGTATGTATATTTCATATATATATATACACATATGTAAAGCTTCGATTTATATCTGTCCTACCTACTTCACTACAATATGTCCTTATAGGCATTTTATATCTATATATGTACACATACACGTATGTACATATTTATATGTATGTACATATATAAATATTTATTTCTCACTATTATTTAACATCCTGCTATTTGTCTGTTGACTTGCATTGTTTATTTTAGATTTTTTTATTATTTAACTTTCATGTTTTTTTTCCTTTGATTTTTTTCTCTTATTTTATTTATTTTTAAGTCTCTCTTTCCTCTTAGTGAGTATTTCCTTGTGTGAGCGGAAATTGTTGTGGTTTAGGTTTAACAATCAAATAGCTGCGAGCAATTAAACATTTCATGGATTTTCGGTGAAGTTTTTAGTTAATTTTTTTAGTTAGAAAAAACTGAAACTGAAAAAACATTAAACAATTTTTTTTTTGTAATTATTTTTGAGGCCATACTATTAATTTTTGTTATAAGTATTAAGCAAACTGAAAGCCTGGTTTGCTTGTATGAATTCAATATTTTTTTTTTAATTATTGCCATATAAATTTATTGTTGGTTAAAGAATTTTAACAAAGTCCAACCAAAAATTTTTTTCAAGATTTTCCTACACATAAAAAAAAACTGATTTTAATATCCTTTGAGCTGCAAACGCTTACACGTTTTACTCACACATTGAGTAAATCATAATTAGAATTTAATTGAAAGGTTTGAGTTTGGTTTAACACCTAAAGTGTCCGCTGCTTAGCCAATATTCTTCTTAGATCAATTTTAAGCTATTTAAAGCTCGTCAAGTTTTATTACATTACAATCACTTGGTGCGTCTTGGAACCAGACAAACTGATAGAAGGAATGTTCCATCATCTCTGTCATTCTTGATAGAATTCTTTGTTGGGATTTCCACGAATTTTTTCTGTGGATAGTTCCCTTGTTAGCGCCACTCTTAAACTTCCACTACTTTCTTCTTCCATCCATTTGGTGCCACATTTTCATTGACGTAAGGAAGCCTAAAAAGTATGTGCTGTTTTTATTGTTTTCAATAGGTTACCACTAAAATATTTTCATACATTTTGTATTTTGTTTTTTTTTTTTTTTTTGTTTGCATATTTTGTCTTGAAGACACTTTGCTACTTCAACCTTCCTGTCCAAGAGTGGAAGAAATCTGTTTGAAATTAGATGAATGCCAAAAGGAAAGAAAATAGCTACAATAATGGATCTTCTTGAATTCAACCATCAAATAACTCTTTCGAGAGAGTAGGGGAAGAGCCGCTTTGCTTTGCGAATACTTTGACCTCTGAAGCAGCAAATTGAAGCCTTTATAAGCGACAACCTTAAGGAACTTGAGCTTGGATCGCTTATTTTTGGTAGAGTGTGGGGTCTGTTGGGATCTTTAGTGATATCACAATGAGTCAACTTGGTGCTCTTAGTGAGCTGTTGCCCAGCAACTACATACTTCAATCTAAGCCAGCCTACCAAACAAAATAATGTCTCTGCAAGGAGTTAAATACTTTACTCATATAGATATTGAGGAAACCCGAATTAAAGCGGCCCTGTGACAAATTATGCTGTAATCTAAAAATGTAATGAAATTGAGAAAGCAACTAAAGTTGGAATTCTTTTTTTTTAAGTTCCGAGTTGGCCTTAGAGAAATTGTCTTCCCAGTGTTTTATTTGATTTTATTTTATTTTATTTTATTTTATTTTATTTTATTTTATTTTATTTTATTTTATTTTATTTTATTTTATTTTATTTTATTTGATTTTATTTTATTTTATTTTATTTTATTTTATTTTATTTTATTTTATTTTATTTTATTTTATTTTTTTTATCTTATTTTATTTTATATAATTTTACTTTATTTTGTTTTATTTTATTTTATTTTATTTTATTTTATTTTATTTTATTTTATTTTATTTTATTTTATTTTATTTTATTTTATTTTATTTTATTTTATTTTATTTTATTTTATTTTATTTTATTTTATTTTATTTTATTTTATTTTATTTTATTTTATTTTATTTTATTTTATTTTATTTTATTTTATTTTATTTTATTTTATTTTATTTTATTTTATTTTATTTTATTTTATTTTATTTTATTTTATTTTATTTTATTTTATTTTATTTTATTTTATTTTATTTTATTTTATTTTATTTTATTTTATTTTATTTTATTTTATTTTATTTTATATTATTTTATTTTATTTTATTTTATTTTATATTATTTTAATATTAATAAGAGATAAAAAAAATGGTCAAGAATTTCTTCAGCGCACACTTGGCTTAATATGAAAATCATTGGTTCGTGTTGCGGAGATTTCAATTGGTTCCAACTTGAACTAAGTTTTGGCGAACTTATAGGCGGTTCCCAAACCTCAAGGGAGCATAGATCGCTCACAAAACCTATACCCCGAAAACTCCCAACGCTGACAAAGAGAATGTTGTCATCGTCCATGCATCCTTACCTTATAGCAGGAGCGACTTGAACGAGTTTTGTGTTTTTTAGTCGAGAGAGCACTCCACTTTTCAACTGCCTACACAGTCCAAAGTATCAGCTGTTGACAACAGGGGTTTTGCTTTGGATTAAGGGACTAACATTTCTCTTTGTTCATATATAAAGTCCTTAAGAAGCAGTAAGGATCTGTTTGGCTAAACCTTGCCTAGAAATTTCATTCGGCTTACAGTTTCTCTCGATATTCCTATGACCAGGGTCCCAGGGGAGAGACGTGTGTTCTTCCTGCTCATAAAAGGTTAAATAATTGAAGAAAAAATTCATGATCTGGCTGATAAGAGCTACAACTGCAGAGAGCTTCTCAGCGAGCTGTTTATGATTTATCAAGTATTGGAATCAAAGATTTTTTTGCTAGAGCATTTTATTTTCTAATAAAAATTCTAATAGACAATAATTTTTTAAAGAAAAACTACTCAGTAGCTAATCATCAATTTCAATTATAAGCCATTCGCTCTTTATATTGTAGTTATGGAAATTGCCATTTCATTGCGAAAACAATAATATTTATTCCGCACAATAAAATTTCAAATTACTCGCACCCAACCGCCGAAAATACCTATTACAAAGCTATGCTACTTAAAGTTATTTACAATGCCAAAATATACAAACAAACAAATGTATTTACATACACATATATATATACTCTCATGTATATATATATATACATATACTTATGTATTTTCTGATGGCGACTAGCGTCAGCTGCGGCAAGTTGTTGCCAAATTTATTTACCTGTGTTTTCGGGCAAAGCAGCTCAAAATACAACGGTATACCACAAAATTATACCCCAGTTAATTAAAACGGTTTTCAACTGACTTCATAAATTTTACGAGCCAACAATCCTTCTTCTCCGACAACAACAATACCACCCTTTGCCATAGCACTGTAGACTGAAGTCAAAAGCATTGCACTGTAGCCGGTAGACAAATGAACGAAAGGATGGAGGGACGGACGGACGGACAGACCGACAGAGTGGCAGGTTTATTAAAACTGCATGCACATTTCACAAACACACATATACATACAAGCACACACATACAAGCCACACACACACACATATATTTATATATGGTAGTACCATTAAAACACGCACAGAGCGAAAATATTTGAGACGCTTTGACGCCAATGATATTGCCACTACACTACAACACCAACAATAAATAACAAAAAGGCAAGCGCTAACTGTAAGCAACACTAACGATAGCTACATTACTTTATAACTTCATTTAGCTCATTTATCCTGAAACTAACTAATTACGTGAAGCTTTCAGCTCTGCCACTCTGGTTGGATTGGCTACAGAGCGTGTTTCGATGGCAAAGCTAGAGAATGATAAATACAGAGAGAATGAAGGTGTTAAGAAAAGTAGTAGAAGCTAACAGCCAACACGTATAGAGTGGCAACGTAGTGACGTCGTGGTATTTTACTGAAATTGTTATAAAATTTAAGCAATAACGTCTGCATAAGACACACAGTTAAAGGGCTTCGGCAAGCGGAGCAGTTGCTATTCATACACACACCTACACGCAATATGTATTTATATGTACATAAAATACATCCGCCAGCAACTTGTTGACTTATTGCCCGAAACGTGACTGAGTTGACTGTTGTAAATAATATCCACAAGGCCGGGTGAATATCCATGCGCTACTCGTGAGCGCTTGGCTTGAGGGCGCCGTAAGAATGTGCGTCTTGTCGAACTGCTGTCAGTTGGTTGAGCAAATGTTGGACTGTTTGGCGCCTGAGGAATACAACAATTTCAAATTTATTTCTTTTCTTTAATAATAATACCTAGTTTTTTTAAAAAGGTCATTTGTTTTCAACGTGGTGAAATTTTCTTTGACTAAATTTCTACAGGAACTTGGGTTAGTTTTCCGCGATATCGGTTATAAGCTTGATACATTATTCTTGTAATTTTCAAAATATATATTGTGCTAGCCAAATAAATTTTGCGACAGAAAGTTAGATACGAGATAAGGTTAGGTTATATAAACTCGTTGGTCCTTTGTAGTTTAACTCTAATGCGTTCCACCTCACCCTGATTCGACACCCGTCGTTTGGAAATCTCATTATAGATAAATTTTGCGACTTTTTCACATTTTCCAGATGGCACTTAATTTCCGCTTGGCTATCGGCATATATAATATAGTGATATTTTTTATATAAGCTAGTAATATTTCAGCAACCTTCCCTAAAGCAAAAACTTCCGCCCGGAAAATACTGAAATACTCTAGAAGCATGACTGGTTGTCTAAGGTCTAACTCAGCGAAGTAGACTACAGTGCCCACTCCATCGGAAATTTTTAATCCTATCGTGTTGTTGTTGTTGTTGTAACCGCAAAAATATTCCTCAAAGTAATTTTTGGGTAATGTTGCGGGAGTGACAGCCCTTGGCCGGATAAAAAATCCGGGTCGTTTCGGTATAAAAACCCGACGGTCGCGGGAACAATTGGACAGACATGGCTTACCGCGGGTAAGTTCTTGAACCCCTAACCCGTTCCAGCCGTGTTGTACGTTCCACTGACGAGTCGTATGCTCCTGCTACATCCACCTTTGTGGTCTATTTTGTCCTTCATCTCCGAGCATATCGAGCTGTGGCCGTAGGTTCTAGCAGAGAATTCATCTAAGGTCATCAATCTCATGACGAATTTCGAGGCGCTGTAACTGCACCAATTGTTTTCTATGCAATATATTGTAGGTCCACCACACCAGAGCGTCATAGAGTAATAATATCGGCTTAACCGTTGCGATACCCAACATCTTTTTACATGCGTACAGGGCACTGTTGGCCTTTTACGTCTATTCCTTTACATTAAAATCACACATCAGTTTTCTGTCCAAAATTACTACCAGGTACTTGATGTAATCCTTGATTTATGGTATAGCTTCACTACGTGAGCCACGCGGCTTTCCAATGCGGTGTTTTTGTACCTTCCTGTGAACAATACCACATCCGTTTTATTAGCCTGATTTGATTTGTTGTACGGTCCGCAGAGAGCTTTAAATTACATTACTGATTGTGTTTAGAAATCTCCGCGTAGCAACTATATTTTCGGTGTACTCCTTACGTATTTTCCCAAAAACTTATTCGCTACGAGTAGCCACACCACCATACCAGTATATGCGTTAGCCTGAGTTCTCTGGCTTCATTCCACTCCGCGTTAGTCTTCCTGTAGGTCAGCAGTCTTTTTATTTATGGTAGGATGACAGACCCTATCTAGGCTACCTCTAGACTTTCACTATTTTCTCTTAGGAGACCAAATGCTCCTTTTATGTCCAGAAATTACCCTAGGGCTAGAGCGGTAAGTAAGTAAAGTGCAACCTCAGTGGGTATACCCTTCGTTTGAGTAAGCTACATCTTTGTTATACTGGCCATTGGCAGCCTATCCCTTATGTAGGCCTTCAGAATACTTTCCAGCATCTTTAATATTAATATTTTTTAAAATTTCCCCAATTTTGTTTTTAGTTATTGGCCTGAGTTGGTCTAGAGTCACTGTCAATAGCTAAATGTTACCAAAAAAAAAAAAAAAATAGACTAAAATGATTAGTTTATTTGACACCTAACTGTTATACACTCGTCGTCAAACTTTTACAAGCAATTACGCGTTAAATGGCAGAAATAAAATTTGGAAATAAATAGGCCTACTTAATGTCACAACTTTCACTAGCCCAAGCTGAAATGCAAAAAAAAATCCTTGTCAATTGCCTGTTGTTCGCTGTCATCAACTTGCCAAAAGTAGCTGTCTAACACCTTTCCTTTGATTCCCCAAGGCGATATGTCAAATACAAAATTGAAAACACGCACATCTACATACTTATTTACTCACACATAACCTACGTAAATGTCAGCGCAAGAGTAAAAGTTTTTAACAGCAGCAGCGTGACAATGACAATGGCAATGAAGTCAAGTGTTTTGGGGATTCTATAGGTATATATATAGAGAATATGAAAATTGTCTTTAAAAGTTTCCATCAGCAATTTATTTATTTATTTCTACCCTCGTTTTTATTTATTTTTTTTTTGTGGAAAATTATATTCATATAAATTGCTATTTAATAAGCACACAAATAGAAAAAGTTTTCATATATATTATATTTATTTGTATATGTGCGCGTAAACCAATTTCACGCTTAGCTGTCTGAAAATTTAATTACCAAACAATTGAATTGAACGCGTTTGATTATTAAGCGCTTAAGCGCCACGAAGTATGCTACATACTTTCAGCAAAAATTTCAGCTTCAACACAATTAAACAGTTAGGAAATTATTATGATTGACACTGCTTTAGGCATTCCTATTTCAATCACTCTCAATGAGGGTAAGTCTTGGTGATGTGATGAAATAAAGTTCGGGCTTAAATCATGATTAAAAACGCATTAGAATGAATGCCTTAAAAGCTGGCAGTAATTGAAATTTACGCTCTCATTTCGTGGGGAAAACGAAGCAACAACAAAAAGAAAGGGAAAACCAGTCAGCCGAACGATTTATACCTTTAATGTAAGAGAGATATTCACTAATAAATAAATGTATATTTTAGACTAGCTGAGACGGAAAAGGTTTTTCTAACTAAAGTAAACAGTTTTCCCTGTGACAAACTAATGAAATACTTGTTTGAATTAATTTAAATTTTAGCTACAATTATTTTAAATTTTTTTAGTAACAAAGAGACATTGTGGCATCACAATGGACCACCTTATGAATCTACTTGAGATCCACTTAGGAGAAGCTACTTCTACCTAACCCAACCTGGGTATAATTTTCATTTCGCAACTCTAACAGAATTCCAACTTTAGAAATATTTTCTACCGTAAAATCACCAAAGAATACTATTACCAGCCACTTTTGTCATATTATTATATTTAACTTGTATTTTTGGTAAAAGAAATTTCAAAATGTTGCCAGCGCTTTGCTAAAAAATGTTTTCAATAATAAATTATTTTCATTTTTTTTTAATTTCATTCCCCATCAGCAATTAATTTTTATTTTTTTTCTCATAGCATTTATTTCAGATTTGAAACAGCTGACAACTCCTTTATAAAAATATATTTTACAAAAAAACCTTTTAAACTTCATAATTTGTTTCCCAAAATCTAGTCAATTTTTAATTTTTTAATTAATTTTTAATTAAAAATGATAAATGCTTGGCAACTCTTTTGTGAAAACAATTTCAACATTAATATCATTTCCACAATGCAATAAATATTGTAATTTATTTATTTTTTGTTATTGAAACTTTTTTTGTAAAATAGATGGCAACCCTATACTAATAACTATAAATTTTCCGTAATATCATCGATTGGCTGGGATCTTAATGTAAACTAAATCGAAAAGTGAATTCGGCGGAATAAGAAATATACTAACCCCAGCGCCATCTAACGACAAAATTGTTGTACGCATTATTTAGGGTTTGCATGGAGTTTTATGGGAAAAAAAGTAATATTTTCACTTGTTGTTTTATATAAAAATTAAATATTTTATTCAAACTGGTTATTGTGTTAAAGAAAAGGGACCGGTAACCCCTAGGAAAAAGATACGTTTGAAGTGAGAAAAAGTCGTGTTTTAGTTAATACCAAAACTAGATGTTGGACAAAAGAATATCTCAAAAACCAAGAAATAGAAAATGATGCTTATATATCTAAATACTTTGTGAGGTCTCTTTCTTTCATTTTTGATACTTAAAGAACTCTTATTCAGTTCTACGCGGAAGGTATAAAAGTTCGGGTAGAGAAGGTAGGGAGAATTCACTTACTCTTATAAACTGCAAATTTATCGGTGGCAGACAGACAACGCATCAAAACACTCACACACAAACTACAATAGAGTTTCTACTACCTCGTCCAAGTTAGCAACTTTTCTTCCCAGAAACAATCATTAATCGGTGTTCAAAGAGCGCGCTTCCTTTGCCTTTAAGCTATCCCTCTTCCTATAACTCCCTCTCCCCCTTCTTCCCTCGCTCTCTCGCTCTCCCTGATATCACCAAGTATTCATACATATCAAGATATTTCGGCACAATTACCGAGTGAAATAAATCCACCTAAATACCGAAATCCTCTGCTCGCATGCCGGCGATGATGTAATAGGCTTTTGAGCGCAAAAATCACTAAATTCGCAATCAACGGTATGCACACACGCACAAATGTCTTGTCAGTGTGAAGCAGAAGCAGGTATAAAGTACACGAAGCACGACAGCAGCGACCGTATAGATAACAAAGAAAAAGCAAAGTACATTATAACCTACTCTCATAACAGGCAATAACAATAGCAACAACAAATCATTGAGAAATCCCCAACACCAAAATATTGTAAGTTAAGCCAACGAATTACTTAAAGCAACTACTGAATTCGTAATGAATAACAAATTTAGTGCAGATCTATTTGCTAGTCCTCCAATCAAAAAGCAAATCAAAGGCAATCCTTGAACACACATACACGCACATAAAGTTAAAGTTAAGTTTCTATGTCATAGACACAATTGCCTCAGGGTTGCCTTACTTCAGACGTCGATGAAGAAACAAACAATTTCTGCCTAACTCTCCGACATGTCAAGGCTTTGTCCGATTTGGTCGTCTTGATGCGGCCAAAACACGGTCACAGCTGTCGTGTTATGGCAAATCATATTATTGGTTGTTGTTGATAGCTAGTGTTGTTGTTGGTGCTTTATTTAGCTTGAAAATGAAGATGAATTTTCATTCAATGACTTTGGTATTCCTTATGTGTTTTGCTGGCTTTCATAATCATGATTACTGGCATGACTACTTATGTATGTAAGATTATGTGTAGTGCCATATGAGTGTATGTAGATATATTTTATGGCTCCTTTTCGCGCTTGATTTGGTTGTATTCAATTACTGTGGTAGTGATTGTGCAATGTGTGGGTGTGTGTATACGCTCCACAGTGTGGACGGGCAATAGTCGAAAATGTAGACGATATAATGGAAATCGTCAAGTCAGACCACTCTAGTCATATAACAATTAAACAAAAAGAAATAAAAAAATAAAATGAAATAATATAATTAAAAAAATATAAATTAAAATTAATTTATATTAAATTATACAAAACAAATCAAATCAAATAAGTTAAATTAAAATAAAGCAAATTTAATATAAATTGTTATTTTATATTTTATAATAAAATATGTTAAAATAAAATAACCCAATATTAAATAAAACAAAATAAAATAAAACAAAGTAAAATAATAAAAAAATAAAATAAAATAAAATAAAATAAAATAAAATAAAATTAAATTAAATTAAATTAAATGAAATAAAATAAAATGAAACAAAAAAATTAAACAAAATAAAATAAAATAAATTAAATTAAATTAAATTAAATTAAATTAAATTAAATAAATAAAATAAAAAAAATTAAATAAAAAAAATTAATTAACAAAATAAAATAAACTAAAACAAAATAAAATAAAATTAAAATAAATTAAATTAATTAAATTAATTAAATTAAATAAATAAAATAAAATATAATAAAAAAATAAGATAAAATAAAATAAAGTAAAATAAAAAAGTGAATTTAAAAAATATAAAACAAAATCCAAAAAAAAAAAATAAAAATAAAATAATAAATGTAAAATAAAATAAAATAATTTAATATTGAATTGATTTAAACTAAATTAAATTAAATTAAATTAAACTAAATTAAATTAAGTTAAATTAAATAAAGTAATATAAAGAATAAAATAAACTTAAATAAAAAAATGAACTTAAATAAAATAACATAAAGAAAAATAAAATAAAATATATCAATATAAAATAAAATAATATTGAATATTATTAAATTAAACTAAATTAAATAAAATTTAATTGAATTATATTAAATAAAATTAAACTAAACAAAATTAAATTTAATTAAATAAATTTAAATAAAATGAAAAAATATAAAATACAATAAAAATAAATTTAAAAAATAAAGTAAAATAAAAAAAATAAAAAAGAAATAATTAATAATACTATATAAAGTAAATAAAATATAAATAAAATAAAATAAATAAAATTAAATAAAATATATTAAGGTAAAAAAATTAACTAATTATTAATGCGATAGTGATTGTGCTATTTTATTGCTTGTGTGTGTGTGTATATGCTCCATAGTGCGGAAGGCCAATGGTCGAAAATGTCGATAAAATAATGGAAATCGTCAAGTCTGACCACTCTAGTCATGTGACCACTATTTCGATTCTCCAGAAAAAAACAGTTTTAAGCCACCTTAAGATGGAGGGATACATAAAGAAGCTAAATGTGCGGGTGCTACATGGTTAACCAAAAACCTCAAGGAAGAAGATGAATTACTGCATAATCGTGGTCAATTCGACCCATGTCTCAAGCGTCGGGTGGCTGAGAATAAAAGGTGGATCACTTACAGCAACGCCAATTGAAAACGGTCAAATATGTACCATTTTGCTCGATAACTTTTCGTCATTTAGAAGGTAATGTAGTTATGCCTCTCTTTCTGAAGACCTTGGGGCAATTTGCGAAAAATTGGGAGAATCGATTTTCACAGGAATAAACTATCAGGTTTTCACCTTTATCCATATCATTATTAATATAATATTAAAAATTCTTATATGCCGAAAATAGAGAAATTTCTAAAAAAAAACTATTGTTTCTATAAAATATTGTTTAACTATTGGAAATAAGTGCTCTAAATACTTCTTGACAGTTTTATCACTGCACATTATCTCAAGTGAAACCCACAACTACAGCTTTCACCTACTTCAGCGAAAGCACTTGCTTCATTACACAAAATAAACTATACTCCCTGAAAGTTACCGTTAGCGATGTTAGTCTATCAAAAGTCAGATTTCGAAAAACTTTCTTTATTTGCTCTTACGCTTTTCCATTATATACTCTTTTTATCCATCTTCTTATTTTTTAGTCGAATAAATTTTTCTCTTTTGCAATTTTTTGTGTGTTTCAACCATTCAACAAGTTGGTAGCAAGACGAATCGCAGTCACTATAATCCGCATACATGACTACAATTTGCAACAATTTGTCATGCTACCAAAGCCAACGGAATAAGTAAAAAATATTCACCCAGCAGTAAAAGTATGCATTTTTTAACATTTTTATTTTTATTCATTTCTTCATTTTAAATTCTTTATTTATTTATTTATAGCTATTACTTTTTTTCTTACATGTTCCCTTTGAATTATTAAAAGATTGGTATATACCTGACGGCTTCAAATATTTTGCTTCTTATAAGAAATTTTTTCTTTAGAATATCCGGATCATTGTTGTACTTTCTCCTGCTTACCGTACTAGTACTGAAGGAATTTTCCAACCCGCTCAATTGACTATAGGGTAGGGTTGCTGCTAAATTCTTACAAATGTGAAATCTTATACACATGGGTGAGCAGCTCTGGTTTAAGAACATATGTTTATGCGAGTAGCGTTGTATGTATGGTATGTATGTACGTGTATGTGTGTGATTCCGTTTAACTTGTCGAAGAAAACAGATTGCTTTTGCCATAGCGCCGCGCACAATAGATAAGTGATACAAAGGAAAATAAAAAAGAATCGCTTACAACAATAGCTACAAAATGAAAGAAAGCTTGGTTACAGGAAAAGTGCCGCTTATTTGGTGGAAATGAGTAAAGTGAGTCAAGTGAAATAACTTTGGGTAAAATGAAAAGAATGTCGCAAATTGAGTGTGGCGTGAAACACACACATGATGAACATTTTTAAAGGGAACACGCGGAATAAACAAAAAGTCTGCATACACACTTGTGTATAAATTTTACGAATACATATAATGAAAAATATTAAAATAAAGTAAAATTTTTGAAATTCAATAAGCCTGTTAATAAATAAAATAAAATAAAATGAAAAAACTATATAAAATATTAAATAACTTAAATTAAATCAAATAAAAAAATGTATACCAAAATTAAACAAAACAAAACAATATAAAGGAAACCGTAAAAAATGTAATCTTAAAAAAATTAAATTATAAAATAAAATGAAAACAAAAAAAATTTAAAAAATATTTTCATTAATTTAATTGACAAAAAAGAAATATTAAATAGTAAAAAAATATATAATTAATCTAAATAAAATAAAAATAAGTTAAAAGGAACTAAAAAGAAATTTAAGAATAAAATTCAACTAAAATAGTATAAAATATAATAAACTAAAATGAACCAAAACTAAACAAAAAAAAATAACACACAAAAAATAAAATGTATATAATTATATTATAATCAAAATAATATAAAATAAAATTTAAATATACTGAAATATATAAAACAAATGAAATCAAATAAAATAAGTTAAATTAAAATAAAATAAAATAAAATTAATATAAATTATTATTTTATATTTTAATATATATATAAAATAAAAAAAACTAAAATTAAATAAAAAAAACAAAATAAAGTAAAATAAATGATATAAAATAAAATAGTGTTAAATAAAATAAAATAAAATAAAATAAAACAAAATAAAGTAAAATAAATGATATAAAATAAAATAGTGTTAAATAAAATAAAATAAAATAAAATAAAATAAAATAAAATAAAATAAAATAAAATAAAATAAAATAAAATAAAATAAAATAAAATAAAATAAAATAAAATAAAATAAAATAAAATAAAATAAAATAAAATAAAATAAAATAAAATAAATAATATAAAATAAAATAAAATAAAATAAAATTAAATAAAATAAAATAAAAAGAAATAAAATAAAATAAAATAAAATAAAATAAAATAAAATAAAATAAAATAAAATAAAATAAAATAAAATAAAATAAAATAAAATAAAATAAAATAAAATAAAATAAAATAAAATAAAATAAAATAAAATAAAATAAAATAATCTAAACAAAAAAAATAAAATAAAGTAAAATTAAAATAAAATAAAATAAAATAAAATAAAATATAATAAAATATAATAAAATAAAAAAAATAAAATAAAATAATCTAAACAAAATAAAATACAATAAAATAAAATAAAATAAAATAAAATAAAATGAAATAAAATAAAATTAAATTAAATTAAATTAAATTAACTTAAAGAAAATAAAATAAAATTAAATTGAATTAAATTAAACTAATCTAAATAATTAAATAAAATGAAATAAAGCTAAATTAAGTTAAATAAAATAATATTAAATTTCAATAAGATAAAGTAAAATAAAAATATGAAATAATTTTAATAACTTTAATGAAATGAACTTAAATAAAACAACACGAAGAAAAATAAAATAAAATATATAATATAAAATAAAATAATATTAAATTGTATAAAGTAAACTAAATAATAAATAAATTAAATTAAATTAAATTATTTGAAATGCACTTAAATAAAAAAATATAAAATAAAATAAAATAACATAAAATAAAGAAAATAAAATAAATTAAAATAAAAAATTAACTGAATTGATACAAAAAAACTAAATAAAATAAAACAATAAAATAAAAAGTTAAATAAAATCAGATCAAATAAAATCATATAAAATAACATAATATAATGAAGAACTAAACAAACTAAAATATTTTATAACAAACATAATTAAAATTAAGCAAAACAACTAATAATATGAAAATTAAAATTAAATGAAACTAAATCAAATTAAACAAAAAATTAACTACAAAATAATACAAAATTAAAAAATAATAAAATCAACTAAAATAAAATAAGAAAATTTAATAAAACGAAACGAACTAAAATATAAAGAGTAAAATATAATTATGTGAAAAAAATAAAATAACAAAAAAAGAAATAAAATAGAACACCACTTAAACATAATTAAAATAAAAAAATAAAAAAAAGATATGCTAATATGAAATAAAATAAATTAAATGATGAAACAAAATAAAATAAATTGAAAAATAAAATAAATTAAAAAATACAACAAAATAACATAAATTAAAACAAAATAAAAAATATATAAAATGAAATAAGAAAAATAAAAAAGACAAATATAAATTAAAAATAAAATTAAAAAATTAAGTGAAACAAAACAAAATATAAATAAAATTAAAATAAAGAATTTTAAATTAAAACAAATCAAAGAAGTGGGGCCTTAAATACTAAAGAGAATTACTTGAAGAAGATTCTGAACTCTATAAGTGATGATTTTCCCACAAAAGGCACATTATTAGTATACGCTGAGACTTGCATAATATTCAGCTAAGTTCATGGATATATTTGCTCACGTGTACAACATAAACACACACGTACAAACATAAATACAAGTAAGCTCATGTTGCCCTGAAGCTGTATGAATGATGAAGACAGTAACAACAATAACAACAACACTAGTAGCTTAGTGTAACTAAAATAAAATACCGTTTTAATGTCTGATTCGATTATTTTCCCTTTCTACCCTACATCTTTCGTATTCAGTACTCTGTACAATTTGGTCCTACTGTCACTTGAATTGATTTGGCATCATCCGCATTGAACTTGACTTGAGCCTAAATCGATAATAATTACTATGCGTTTAGTGCTGGAAAACTTTGACTTTCCACTGCTGAAGTTACGTATGTAGGTTGAACGCATAGCATCAAAGTCACAAGCGCAAATAAAGTGGATTACATAACAGACGTGCCTACAAATGCTTAGATTTGTGTATGTGGCATTACAGTGATACCAGTTAACAAAGCTATTTTGAAAATGTACTAGCTGCGATTTAAAGTTTCTTTACTTAAATAATAATAATAGTCCGAAAAAATATGAAACTGTAACTAGTTACTCAGGTGTTAATTAAGTTTTTATTTTTTATTTGTTTTTTTGTTTTTAATTTAAATACCATTTTTATTTCTTTAATTTAATACCATTTTTATTTTAGGTATGAAGAATGTAGCGAAGGAATGTATTACAGCATTAGCTTCGGCGTAACGGTGTTTCCAGATAAATCAATTGTATCTTACTGATTATTTATAGACTATAATTTCTTTTAATCAGCTTCGAAGGATTAAAATACTATTTGTGTTCAAAATTAAACTGGTAGCATTTTTTCTTAATTTTGAACTAGTATTTAACTAGTATACTTCTTACCGAAGTATGTTAATTACCATCTCAAAGGACATTTTCGTATTAATAATAAATTATTTTTTTTATCATTTTTCGACTCTCGCAATAAGGCAAACTCAATTTTATTTTTTCATTTCCATTTTTTGGTGCCTAAATGAACTAGTATACAAAACTGATGCATAGTAGTGCAACTAACAATTCGTTGGATATCGCCGTGTTCAAAATATCAGTTTCTTACATAGAAAATAGACGAAAGATGAACTAGTTAGTACAAAATAAGTCTACCAGTTGGATTCTAGCTAACAACTAGTACTTTTCCCTGCCGGGTCTTTGCTTATAATTTTACATATGTCTATCCACAGCTGCATAACTACATACTTGTGAATACATTCATATAAGTATGCAACTTCTTATGTAACTCTCTCAGTTGTCGTGATGCTGTCGTGCAGAACATTCATACGCATTATTGCCAGCTTATTGGATTTGTTTTCATTGATTTTTGGACAAATAGGATTTCGATTTTGATTAATCGTTCCCAAAAAAGTGAAGTCGTTGGTTGGTGAGGGTTATTGTGGGGTTGCCACTTTTTGCTATAAGCACAAGTGTGTTCGAGCATGGATAATCACTTATATGTGTATGCATATATGAGTATGAGTACAGATGCACTTGTGTAATCAATAAGATTTTGTTGATTTCATTAGTTGCTCAAGTGATTTTTGTTTATTCATAATAAATCATATTCGCTAAGAGAATTGCTTAAATATTAGGTTAACAGCTTTAAGACGAGTTTAACTATCGTAGTAATACCAACTTTATTTGCTTTTTATTAATTATGTTTTTTTTTTATATTTTTATTTGTGTTATTGATCAAAATAAACAAATAAAAAATATAATTGAAATATATTTATAAAGCCTGAAAATTAAATAATACTTTTCTAACCTTTAGACTAAATTCCAGTGGATTACGGGTATTATTTAAGTTCAAATTAGAAATAATATTTTCACTGACCATCTGTTGCCATTAGAAAAAAAAATGTTACGTATACGCCGTGGGTTTCTAATAAATAAAATACTGAAAGATTTCAGTTAAAGTTAATTTTTTTGATTTGAATATAATTTACTCTATATAAGTCTATAAAAAACGTTAATTTTTAAGAAAAAATTTATTTTAGACTTTCGTCTCAAAATTTCCTGAAATTGCCGTCTGGCCCTGACTTGTGTAATTCCGCTTCACTTTAAGTAGGAACTAGTATATGGGGTATCTAAAATAACGCTCCATACTGCAAAAATTGGAACCACGCTTAAATGAATCGCAACTCATACTACAAGGAAAGCATGTCATTAATTTCATATGTATATACTTTCGACCTCCACCGTTCCAGAAGTTCCTAAACCTATTTTTGCAGTAGGATATTTCGGAAAAACTAGAAAAGTGTAAATTTCTTAGAATAATGAAAAACAAACAACATTTTTCCAAGAAAACATTTTATTCTAATCACAAAAATCAAGTAATTTCAAGTTGTTTCATAAGCCACTTTTTCCAAAAAAAAAGTATAAAACAAATATTTTATTTTCTCATTTTATCTTTCTTAATTATTCAACAAGGCTACAAAACTGTCAGCCAATTATTAGCAAAGAATCAGAAACCAAAATTTGAAAGCGAAGTTGGAAAATAAGAATTTTTATTTTAATAAAGAAAATTTTTTTCCAAAAAAAAAATCATGCTTTTATAATGAAAATAATTAAAAGTGCCCAAAGGATGAAAAAATTTAATTGCTTAAGCTGGCAAGGAAATGGTAAATTTTACAATAAAAATATTATAAAAGAACCCACGAAGTTTCAGCCTCGATTTGTAATATAACAATAGAGACGATGAGCATTGCTGTTGACAGCTGAATTTGTTCAGCCAATGTTACAACAGAAAATACTGCCTAAATAGTTTCTATGAAAGGCGGTAGGGATAAAATTAAGCTGAGGCATATTTCTAGGCGCAAAAAATTGCTGCAAGCAAAATATCGCTTCTACAGATGATTGAAACGTAACGAAATAAGTATATATGTATACAAATGTGTGCTTGTGCTTCAATATATACACCTACACTAACACAACACAAGCTCTTGATATGATATTATTAAGATTGTTAAAAGCCAAAGATATTGATTTATGCAGATAAGCTTCATTATAACAAAGTGGCAGGTAACAACAAATGAACGAGCGAACGATAGAACGTATGAAAGAAAGCAGTAGGCAGAAGAGCTAGTACACATAAACATACATACATACATACATATCTACTAAGTAAAATAGCAAACTCGGCGTTCGCTACAGTGTCTGGTGTTTGGAGTGTGAGGCAACTGAAGAGCTTTGCAATTGACACAGTGTAAAAGTCAGTTATGCCGGGCATTGTCTGGGGTTGCGCGAGGCTGCAAAATTGAATAAAATCGAAAGGAACGGTCGATGCTTTTTAGACGATTTTGTTTTTTATTTTTGTTTTGTTATATTCCCTTTTTCATTCAATTCAAGCCAAAACACCTTTGTATTACTTGTCTTAGGCGCTTTTTTCTTCATTCTTCATTATGTTGGTAATTCTTTTCTGCAAATTCTTTCATTTTTTCGCGTTGTTGCCAGCACGTTTTAATTCGTTTTTGTAAGCTGGGGAGTTATGTATTTTTTGTATACTTTTTTATATTCTTTTTTATTTTATTTTAACTTTTTTTCTTCAGTCCTACGCTTGTGTGGCATGAATGCAGCTGCTGTCGTAAGTGTTTGATGTAAGTAATTTTACATTTTTCTTTTTGTTTTCTTGACTCTGTTTTATTTATTTTTTTTTTTTTTTTTTTGTGTAATGTGAGTGACTGATATTGGCAGTGAAGTTAATCAAAGAAAAACATTAATGCAAAACTCGTTAACAAGCGTTAAAGGCAATGCAAAGGTGAGAAGAAGTATAATGATTAGAGAGCTAGTGAGGCAGTGGTGTCTCTACACTGGTAGAAATAGCTTCCTTTCAGGGAATTTTTGTTTATCTGAACTTGTGAGCAATGCCCGTTTCTCTCTTAAATAGTTACAATTTTTTTGCATGTATCTTCTAGATGATTCTGCTTGAATGCCCGATAACGTACACCCCACATTCCGTCAATCCTGGCTTGTCCACCGTTTCCGCCGGCTCACCGCCTTTTGACCGCGACCGATTTCGCTTGACGTTGTCGTAAGTGACCCACTTTTCATCGCCAGTCACCAAACGCTTCAGAAATGGCTCGATTTTGTTGCGATTCAACAGCGATTCGCAGATGGAAATTCGGTCCATCATGTTTTTTTGCGTTAGTTCGTGTGGCACCCAAACATCGAGCTTCTTTTTGAATCCAAGGTTATGGAAATGGTTCCAAACGGTTTTCTGGCATATCTTTAGTTCCTCACCGCTCACGTGATGGTCTGTTTCCACTATTTCCATGATTTTAGCGCAATTATCGACGACAGGTCTCCCGACGCGTAGGGCATTTTTGACATCGAAATTACCGGAACGGAACCTAGCAAACCACTTCAGAACAGGGTATCAGAAATTGGCTCGATTCTTTTGGGATGGGATCCACAAACTGGGCAATACTTTGAACATTAAATGTATAACAATTTTTTCACAATAAAGTCTTAATTCTCGAAAAAAAAACCACACGAATTAACGCATACACCCAATATAAAATTTTTTTTCCAAATCTCTTTGACAAAACAAATTGCTCATTGTGCTCAATACATGAAAAATAAATTCTTTCCATAAAATATGCGTCACTACACTTTAATTCAGCCAAAAACGCTGACCTCAGCCACACCCCTGAAAGCAAAATAAAAATGTTAAAGCAATTTGCTACTTTACCTCCACAAGTTTAGCGACAAAGTGTAGCTTAAGTTAAACGAGCAGACCACTAAATAAGTGCTTAAGTCAAATTTGTATATATGTACGTGTGTGTACATACATATATGTATGCTACTATTTATATTATAGGTATATGTACGTATGTATGTACAAGTAAGTAGCACGAGACAGCGAAGATGATATTGAGGTGTACTACGTTACTTATTACGGCATTAAGTATATGCAGCGCATGCTGAGCGACTACGCAACGCCTTTTATACATATGCCATATACATATATATGAGCTTTATACGCAGTAAATCGGCGCACAGTTGGTGGTTGCCACCGAGACGAATGAATACAGATATACATACACGTATATATATAGAGTAAGTATATAGTGATATCGTTATGTACTACAAGTATAACTGTCGTTGACACTGATAGGAGCGTCACAATTATATATATACATGCATAAGAAAATACAGCGGTGGGCATGTGAGAGAGAAGGAGGAGCAGAGGAAGAGAGAGCGAGTGCGAGAGTGCGAGACGATGGCAACGTTATTATTGACTTTGACGGTTTTTTCTCTTATTTCTATTTTTTATTTTTTTTTTTTTTTTTGCCAACAAGCACTCTTGCATAAATTGCGCTTGCATGTACCCTGCAGGGGGAAATACTAGTTATCAACTAGAATCCAACTGGTTTACATTTTGACACCAACTAGTTCATCTTCCGTATATTTTCTATGTAAGCCACTGGTATTTTTAACACGGCGATGTTTTACGAGCTGTCAATTTTACCACAATGCATCAGTTTCATACTAGTTTTGTACTAGTTTATTTAGGCATGTTGAGTTTCTACTTCGCCAAAAAATAAATAAAAAATTAATCAAATAAAAATCAGTTTGCCGGCTGCGAAAATCGAACCGAGACCCTCACGTACCGCTGTGAAGGTCTCTAACCACTAGGCTATTGTCACGTTGTAGAGAGTAACGAAACCTGCGCACTTCAACAGAATTTTTTTGTAAATGAAACTCAGCCATGGCGTACTAAACACAACAATAACATACGAATGACGGAATGGTTCACCAAAAATTAAAAAAAAAATTATTACGCTTCTGAAGGGACTCGAACCTGGATCCTAACGCGCTACACCGATAACTTCTAGCCATTCGGCTATCGTGACAATGCAACTATCAACGTCATTTTGCGCACTTCAATAGAACAGAGCAGAGAATGGAACTGGTATGATTTCATCTTCAACATACTAGTCTTCAACTAGTATTCTTGCATACTAGTTGGTCTTCCCCTGCAGGGTATACACATATGTATGCGTGTGTGTAGTTGTAGTATACGTATGTGTGTTTCATAAAATTCAATGTCGACACATCCACCTAATTTCATTTCATGTTCTTGCACTCATTATACGCCAAGTAAAGTGACACTCCCTTCGCCATACAAATATGCACGTTATCCTCGTTTGCTCACCCCTTAAGGACACCGTTCCTGCTTTACTTTTCTTTTATTTTTCTTATTATTTTACTATATTTATTTTTTTCCTTTGCATTGATTATTTTACTTTTATTTTAGCCTGTTGCTGCTACCGTCGGTCGTTGTTCTCGGCGCTGTTGTTGTTGTGATTGTTGTTACCGTTACTGTCGCTACCATGTCATCTTGGCCAATTTTTCCTTGTGGTTCCAGTTTGTTATTTCACTTGTTTCACTCGAGCGCTGTCATTGACATATTCCGCACATTTTTTTTTTGTTTTTGTTTTTTGTTTTTGTTTTTCCTTCACCACCATCTCCAACGCATCTCTGACGCTCGCTCTTGCTATCGACGGGTGGCGCTGTCGAATTCTCTGCATAAATTGATGTGGCTTTCGCGGCATTGCAAGCAAGCCGTTGTACTTAACTGTACATAACTCACTCATGTGTACGAGTATGTGTGTTTGTGCTTTTGTCACACTTTATGCAATGTCGTTTGCGCTTATCCGTAAGTGTGTGCGCATTTATTTTATATAAAAATTCTTGTAAATGTCTGTTCTGTTGTTGTAAAGGTTATTTCTACACGTTTTTGGCTAATTTGATGTTCTTCGCAATTTTCAATTGGAGTATATATAACAAGTGATGGTTTCTGGTAGCTAAGGAATATGAATTGGTGTTGCTTTAAGGACTTCAGTTCTTAAAAAGTGTAACACAATACGCGTGTACGTTCTCTTATAGAAAACTGTGTTACCGTGACTATTTGAAGATTTTTTCACATTTTTTTTTTTAAATACTAGTTTTTTCTAATTTTTTTTAATAGTCATTTAAGCGTGTTTACCCCCTCCTTAATATGTTCTATATGCAAAATTTATCAGAAAAATTGAAGTTCAATTTTTTTGGGATACTAACAGCTGTCTCAGATTTCGGGAAAAAAATTTTCATCAGTTGTTGTTGTTGTTGTTGTAACCTATAAAATATTCATCAAATCAAAACTCACGAGCAACACGTTAACAGAATCACTAAAAAATGTTGCTCCAAAATCGTCGATTGACAATTTGCGACCTTACTGACCTCGTTGGAATATGGAAAATTTCAGTAAAGACCAACTTGAGTTGCAAGTCGGGTCTCAGAAAAGAAAAATCGAGGTTTGTGCCAAAAACCCTTTCATGTTTCATGTGCGAAACAAGCCTGGCTATGCTCCAATTTCAAAACAACAACATTTTGGGTCGATTATGACTTTTCGAAGTGCATCGAGGATTATACGAAACATTGACATAAGTGCAGTTTTTTGAGATAGGATTATTTTTTAAAGGGATGAAATGGATTTGGAAGAATAAATATTTTTTTTATTTATAAAAAAAAATTCCAGGTATTTTTTAACCACCATAATATTTAGTTTGAATTATATATTGGTAATAAAAATTGGTTTGTTTCTTGCTGAAAAATATCTGAGCATCAAGGGTGGAATTAAGATATTTTTCAACAAAGCAAAAATCATTGTTTATTACCAAGCAAAAATGGCTGCCGCACGACGTACTAACATTGGGAAGGCCAGGGTTCAAGTTCTGGTTCGGCAAACATTTAAAAATATTGAAAATTAATTTTTAACTTGAATGTTAACCTCAGGAGTGTATTTCTGACATCAAAAAGCTCAGTATAAAAATCCACCAGCCCTTCGGAGGCGGCTTAGAATAAAGTATATAAAAAATAGAAAAAGTATAAATAGGTCCCTCCATTTGTTGGAAAAGCATCCAAGCATTGGGGAACTGCCCTAAAATTGTGGATGTGCGCAGGCAATCTTTTAGGATTTAAAAAATTTCTTTTAAGCTAATACATATTTTGAAATAAATACAAAAATCTTACAAAAAGGACTCATGAATATTTGGCTTTCGGTAGAACTCCATTTCTCTTAAAACGCGTTTCCAGTGGGTAAATTACATGATAAAACATCTGACCTTCTTCATAACTTACACCACTCAACTTCGTCGAAAAACAAAATTCAAATGAAAGTTCAGCCAAAAGTTTTTAATGTCATAATAACCCCCAAAGCTTCATATGACTTTATAAATTCATTTCATAATTCTATATAATTTTCTGAATTGTGGTTTTCAAGAATATTCTGAACCACATCATCCGTAAAAAAAGCCAGGCGAGTTTTTTCTGATCATCAGTTTTCTTATCTTTTTGGAGTAGTAACTTGAGTTTTGGAAACAAAAAAAGTCACGTGAGGCCAAATCCGGTAAATACGGTGGTTGATCGATGGCATCGGATGACTTTTTGGTCTTAAAATCGTTCACGACTACAGCTCGGTGCGATGGCGCATTATCGTCATGAAAAAATTCATGAATTGTTGGGCCACAATTGCGACGGATTTCTGGATTTCTGGAAACTTTCTTCTCTTAAGGGGTGAGGGGTAGTCAGAGGCACGAAAAAATGAGAATTTTCAGTATTTTTTTTTTGCTATTGAATAATTTTATTTTACAATAGTGGTGATATGGTATTATTAAACAATGTTTTGACTTGAAGTCACGAAAATTTAAAAAAAAAAAAAATTATTTCCGAAGTTACAGCTGTCTGTGTTAACCCAGTTCAAAAAAAAGGTCCTTGCGGTGACAATCAAAAGTCCTTGGAGATTCATCTGAAATCAATCGGATAAAAAAAATTAGTTTTATAAATAAATAATCCTGGGCCTGATCCAAGGGTTTTTTTTTGTTTTTCAAAAATTAACAAAATGGCGGCCTCAGGAAATTTTTGTCTAGATTTTTGGGAAAAAATCAACAGTTAATTGGTCTTAAAAAATCGAAACTTTTCAAAAAAAAAATCCTTAAATTTTTTCCCGAGTTTATTATGTATTCTAAAAGCTGTATAAATTTCATTAAAATCAACTGAGCGGTTTTCGAGTTACAGTTGTCACCAGTTCAAAAAACATAGTTTTGAGAAAAACGCGTTTAAAGTTTCACACTAGATACTAGCTACCTGCTCACTAACGCTTTGAAAGGCCCGAGCTCTCTTTGTTATTTGTCGAATAACTTAAAAACGAATTATCGGATTAACTTGAAATTTTCAGAGATTATTTTTAAGATATTATACTAAACGAACATGCAAAAAAAAATTTGATTTTTTGAAAATTCTGACTACCCCTAACCCCTTAATACACGTGATCCTTTGGTCCCGTTCAAATTATTGTCAAATGTCTGGAGTGTTGTTCAGCCCAACATGTTACCCAGCATTAATATGGAACGCAAGATTTGTCTTGATAAAATCCAAAATAGTCAAGTTAGCACTGTTCAGTTAATGAAGTGAGATGTCGACGCTGAGATTTAAAGGATAATTCTTCTGCAGGGGAATATACTTGTTGTCAACTAGAATCCAACTGGTTTACATTTTTACACCAAATAAATCATCTTCATTAATTTTGCATGTAAGCAACTGCTAGTTTTAACACGGCGATGTTTTACGAGCTGTCAATTATACCACAATGCATCAGCTTCATACCAGTTGTATACTAGTTCATTTAAGTATGTTGAATTTCTACTTCACCAAAAAAAAATGGAAGAATAAATCAATTAAAAATGAGTCTGCCGGCTGCGAAAATCGAACCGAGACCCTCACGCACCGCAGTGAAGGCCTCTAACCAGTAGGCTATCATTAAGTTCTACAGAGTTACGAAATCTGCGCTCTACAACAGAACTTTTTAGGAAATGAAACTCAGATATGACGTGTTAAAAACAACAACCACATGCGAATGACGGAGTGATGAAAATTTCCGATTCAACAAATTTGAAAAAACTGAAAAAAATTAAAAAAAAAATAAAAAAAAGATATATTATCAAAAAATAATAATTTTACATTTTTAATGAGCGTATACAGACAAAAGCAAAATTCTTCAAAAAATTCGCGTGGTAAAGACAGTTTTAAAATGTAATATTATTTTCTAAAAATTTTACTTCACTATACTGATGTTAAATTAGTATCAATCAAATTATTTAGGTGATTCGCCCAATTTAAATTTATAAATTATTTTGTAATAATGCCTTTCTAAGGTATGCCTTATTCCAACTTTTTTTGTTTATTTATTTATTTTTTATTTTTTGAAGGAATTTCTCTATTGGGATACATTTTTGTTTACAAATTGTAATCTACAAATAAAAAAAAAATATTATACAATTTGTGTTTTGTTATGCCCATATTAACTCTTACATGCTACGAAATTTGGTCACATGTTGATGGTTTTGAAATTACGCCCTTGCATACATATTTCACAAAAAAAAAAACATTCCATGAATACACATATTTTTATTTGATAATAATTCGCAAAAACCAAAAATCACATTATTTAATTTCAACAATGTAGAAATGTTAAAAATCTAATATAAATTTAACTTACATTGTTTACTCAAAATAAACATATTTTATTACTGCTTTAAAAAAATAACAAAAACTTTAGAAAAAACTGGACTCAAATAATAATAATCTGCATGACATTATCTACATTGAAAGCTTTTTTTCATACGAATATTAGCATATTTCTATAAAATTTTAATACACAAAATGTCAATTTTTTGCATAAATAATTTTTGGAAATATTTTCTGATGGAGTGGGCGCAAAAAAGCGGCTTAATTCAGAGCGAACAATGCGCTGTAATACACGAAATTGAGCTATTTTGTGAAAAAAGAAACATTGTAAACAGATTTTCTAACTAAAAAAAGCACTTAAATTTACTTAAAGCTTCTCACACTCACGTAAAACAGTGTAGCAAACAACAAATACTGTACTCATAAATCACGCTACTCCCTAGAAAATTAAATTCACATCATTATCACCAACAAAGCACACACACACACACACACACATGCATACATAGAAAAAATGGCATAAGAAAAAGAAAAAGAATATGTTAACAATGACCGAAAACAAAGTGCAGTTCAGAAGTCAGCATTACTTATGTCACTCCCTCCCCCCAACATAGAAAGTCATAGAAAGTGAATTGTACATATGTATGTATGTATGAATGTATGTATTTATGTGTGCTATCATTCTTCTGCCTATTCAACATCCACACAACCACATCTACACTCACACGCACGCAATGCTCACGACTCAAAAGGACAAATGAGCATTTCACCAGCTCAGACATCGACCCACCGACCAACAATGGCCAACAGTCAACAGTCAGCAGTCACCAACTGACCCAAACTTACACAAGCGCACACGCACACACAAGTCTATATACAATGAGTACAAGAATTATAATAATGAAAGCAACAAAAGTAACAAAAACAACAATGGTATTATGTTTCATAAGCTATTTATGAGTACTTTACCCAAGAGCAGCCGCATTATGTCATACCTTCTACATATATACATACATAACATACATACAAACATAGCTATACATTTATACAAACATACATTTGATCATAGAAATATATTTAAATTTATAAAGTTGACCTTTATGCACCGACACAGCGACCGTAATTTGTAAAGAAATTAAAAATTCGGTAAAATTATATGACAATTTTTGTTTGTGGGAATTTTTGAAGCCGAAGTAAGGATATTTGTTACTGTATATTTGTTGGCATGTCCTATTGACCTTTCGTACTCTCACTCCCAGTGCTTGTCTTCGAATCCATCATTGTCAGTGAAACTTCATTCCGCAAGTGACAAAATTTCAACAAGCAGACGGAGGAAAAGGAACTGAAAAATAATAATAAGGCGCAGCTCAGCTGTCTGTAACGTCTTGTCATTATGTCATTGTGCAAACGGAAGTAGAATTTTTTCACTCCCCTACATTAATTTATTGTATTTTTTTTCTTTGCTGCTCACCACACTTTTTTTGGTAACTTCTAAAATAAAAAAAAAATTAAAAATTAAATAAAACAAAAAAAAATTAAAATTAGATTAGATATAGAACACAAAATAATAATTTTAATTAAAAATAAATAAAAACAAAACAGAAATTAAAATTAAAATCAAACCGAAAGAAAATATAAAGAAAACTTTATTAAAATATTTGAAGAAAATCAAAATTGATGTTAAATAATAATGGAAATAAAAAAATTTTAATTTTAATATTAATAAAATAATAAGAATATTGAATGTTCAAATAAAAAAAAAATAAATAATAAAAAAATAAAAAATAAAAAATAACGGAATAGGTATCTCCCCGCACCACCCCTATATTTTCAGTCAGAGCTCAAGAGCTCCTCCCAAAGTATTCCCAATATAAAAGAGGAATGGTCATTTCGCACCATTTCCACATTGTATATGATGAGTGCATAAGTTCGTGCCCGATTTCAAGTGCAAACTAAAATTGAAATTTTTTGAAGAAAGCGCTTTTATTAATCAATTATGTATTCGCCATCATGTTCGGCAATCTACTCCCAACGTTCAACCAATTTACGGATGCCTGATTCATAGAAATCGCGCGGTTTCTCGTTGAAAAAGGTGTCAAGGTGGTTTTTGACGTCTTCCACATTTTTAAATTTTTTTCCATTCAAATTGTTCTGCAGCGATCGAAACAAATGATAATCAGAAGGTGCAATGTCGGGTGAATATGGGGGATGCGGCATGATTTCCCAATTCATCTCCTTCAGTTTGGCCAGGGTCGGTTTTGCAACATGTGGCCTGGCGTTGTCATGATGGAAAAGAACTCCTTTGCGATTGGCCAAAATCGGACGTTTTTCATCAATTGCTTTCTTCAATTCGACCAATTGCTGACAATACTTGTTGGCAGTGATCGTTTCTCCAGCTGGCAAGAGCTCAAAATAGATCACGCCTCGGATATCCCACCAAATGCACAGCAGTACCTTCATCGGATGCAATCCACCTTTCGACATCGGTTCCGCCCCTTCGTGTGCCTGTTTCCATGTTCTTTTGCGTTGAACATTGTTGTACAGGACCCATTTTTCATCACCAATCACGAGCCGATCCAAAAAAGGTTCGTTTTTGATCCGTCGAAGCAAAGAAATTGCTGTTGACATACGGTCAACTTTGTTCTTTTCACTCAACTGATGTGGCACCCATGTATCGAGCTTCAAAGTGTACCCAACCTTTTTTAAAAGACGAAACGCAGTTGATTTGTTGACGTTCAATTCACTGGCAACCTCTTTCGTCGAAATACGTGAGTTATTCGCAACTAAAGTCCTTAGAACATCGTCATCAAGCTCAGAAGGCCGTCCACTGCGAGGTTGATCTTCGAGGTTAAAATCTCCAGAACGAAATTTCGCGAACCATTTCTTTACTGCGCGGAGTGCTGGAGCACGGTCCAAATAAACTTCGCGAATATCTTTAGTTGCAGCCCCCACTGTTTTTCCTTTGCGGAATTCGTATAACATAATATGACGCATATGATCTTTTTCGTTGTTCATCTTCCATGCGTCTTTTCACTAAGCAACTCAAATCAAAATGAAGTTATTTTATGCTTGATTTACAGTTCGGACTGTCACCTTTCCAACGATATATAATATGTATATATTTCTTTCACGAGCGCCACTCTCAAACGATTCGTACGGCATCCAGCGGAATCGGGCACGAACTTATGCACTCATCCAATACCAGTGCAAGTGTGTACCAAATTTCAAAATCTGTGGGCTTAGTCTTCATAACTCAGCTTCTCATTCTGATGCACATGAAAGGTATAAAAATTAATTCAACCCATCAGTAATTCTTAGAATTTTTGAGTTCTATTCCTTGTTTATCACAACACTCGTACATAAACTAAAATACTTTGATTCATTTTTCTTCATTAAAGGATTGCCAAAAATACCGCGCTCCCAGATGATGGTGACTTGAAATAGATACCATAGTGTCCCGTCTGTGGCAAAGCTGGCAGGAAACAGTTCATCCATATCATAGCTGGGAGGTATATTAAGTATTGTGTTCGTTGCCCTCCATGAGCACAATATGCATAATTGAAGCCTTGCGAAGGTTATGGGTAAATAAGGATTAACCTGCTTTGACCTTCACTCGTGGGTTTAAGAATGAATTCATTTCTACAAAATGTTATAAAAAAGAGAAATAAAAATCTGATCCTAAGAGGATCCCACTAAGACATATGTATAAGAGACGTAGGTTGCAATCTCAGGAAGCATAATCTTATGCTGAATATTAGACCACCACTTTGTATTAGTGCATGTCACAAATCTACAAATTCGACTGAAGCAAACATATGCGATCCGAGAAATTTCTGTCTCAGCTGCGCAAACGCAGGACAGTTCAGAAGAAATGCAGGAATAATTCTATATATACTTCCAAACAACTATCACAGTGGGGATCCATAATAAACTATAGATTTCCGCTTAAATTCTCTCCCAAAAATGGCCGGTCAGAACTCCCATGTTTTGTAAGAAATTTGATGTGAAAAAGAGGATACTTAAATATCCCCGGACCATTTTGAATCGGAAATATTTTGCAACTGTGGAGGTCCTATATCATCACTCGCTGAGCTGTTTCAAATTCCGTTTGTCCAGAAGTTGACCGCAAATTAAAAGAGAGAGCCTTACATTTGTGCTTTGTCCTGCCTTACGGAGCGATACAAACTCATCTGTATAGCAGTTCCCATCTATCGCGCTTGCTGTTAACAGTAATTGGGTAGTAGAAACCCCGCAGATTAGGGATTTATGAAATTACCATCGTTAAGGCATGCTTGCCTTAAGAGATAAAGTTCCCGCCGCAGTTGGGTCGTGGTGGCTTAGAATAAACTGTATGTCTCATCACAATCCATTGGTGGACTATCACACATGTCACTAGAAATAAAAACATCTTTATCATACAAAAAGTTCTTCGCCAAATGGTTTCAACAAGTTAAAAAGCGATATTAACAAAGTATTTGATGGCAGAACTGTACTTAACCTTGATATGGACCTCAGTAGCAAAAGAAGATGCTTTTTAAGAAATATTATATTGATGACTGAATTTCTAATCTATTTATTTACATAAAAATGTCGCTGGAATATAGGTATATAATAGCATAACTCAACAATAGCTTAAACGATTTGTCTAATTTTTATCTAAAAATATTTGTTGGGCTCCGGAGAAGGCTTAAACGGTTGAAACCCACACAGTAGTAGACCAGGGACCAATCAAAAAAATCGTATTTGAGGTTTGATTTACTAGAATTTTCTTTCAGGACGTGGACCAAAGGACTTGAACTAAGTTCGATATGCTCGAAATATAAATAATACTTTTTTTACGGGAAAGAGATCACCAATACTTTGACCAAAAATGTATAGGTATGAAAGTAAAATTTGAACAAAAATGCAAGCCACAACAACGTATAGCTAGGTCTGCTGGTACATATACCTTCTGCTCAAATATAAACGAGACTGTTCAATAAAAAAAAACGGTTAATTATTCTTCAATATTTATTTTATCCCCTTCAAAATAGTCACCATTAGAGGCGATACACATATGTCACCTTTTTTCCAATTTTCATAACACTTCTGGTAGGTCGCTTTAGGTATAGCTTTCAGTTCCTTCTTCGAATTCTCTTTTATGACTTCAATTGACTGAAAGTGCTTTCCACGAGGCGGCAATTTGAGTTTAGGGAAAAGAAAAAAGTCACACGGTGCCATGTCGGGTGAATACGGTGCTTGCGGAACAATATTTACGTTGTTTTTGGTCAAATAATCGCGTACAAGACGAGACGTATGAGCAACAATTTTGGAACAAGTCGAGCAGATACACGTCTCATGCCCAAAACATCGTGAATAATGCTATGAGTGGATCCATTTGATATGTTGAGCTCACTAGCTATCTCCCTTTCAGTCACACGACGATTTTCCAACGCAATTTTCTTTACTTTTTCGACGTTTTCTTCGTTTATTGACGTTGCTGGACGACGATCATGGGGCAAGTTCTCCAGTGATGTACGGCCGTCCTTGAACGACTTATACCAATCAAAAATACGTGCACCTGATAGGCAAGACTCCCCATATGCCTTCTGCAACAATTTCATTGCGTCCGTCGCACTTATTCCATTGCAATAACAAAATTTCAAACAAACATCTTTGCTCAAAGTTAATTTCCATAGTAAAATTCGAAAAATACACTCGAGGTTGACTTGTTTATAGTGCCGTAAAAAAAAAACTGTGTGACAGATCGCGCTCAAATTTGACATGTAAACATATAACACTCCTGCCAACCTAAGCAAAAAAAAGTATGGCCATATGTCTTGTCCTTGTCGAGTTATGGATAAAGGCTCGTTTATATTTGAGTAGAAGGTATAGCTAGGTCTGCTGGTACAAATAAAATCACCATGATATCGATAGCTATAAGACTAGCTAGATCAGTTATAATGAGACTCATTTTCGTAAGGGTAAAGTGCAGAAGTGTTGTTTTACACACTTCGAGACCAAAATTTGTACAATATGTTCTCGATTCCTTTTTTCCCCGACGAAGTGCGCGGCCCCATCCTGTTTTGATGTAATAACTACTCTCTACTCTGTAGATCTAGTATTTTATAAAAATTCAAATTTTTGGGAGAACCCCAAAAACAGTCGTCGGAACTATTTTTCTGGCTGATCTCCAAAAAAAAGTCCATATAACCAAATTTAATAAAACATTTCATACCTTTTTCTCTGCCCAATTCTACACTTTCTTTCAGTTGTACAAACCGCTTACGATCTGCCGTGTTAAGCTTTCAATTAAACTTGCATTACAACAATTTCTATATTCCCTTCGAAGGCAAAACACAAAAAAAGGAAAAAAAAACAAAAAAAGTTACAAAATTGTAAAGAATTTTTTCCACAAAGTATCGTAACTCAAACCTTGTTGCTCTGTTAATCAGCACTTCACTTGACATATCGTTTTTGTTTCATTTCTTCGCCCAGACCCAAACCACACATTCGAAGATCGCAGGCGAAGCGGTATCCTATGCCACTTGTTGCTGTTTGTTGCTTGCCAGCTGTCGGTTGACAACATTTTAATCAGCAACATGACAAATTTCCGCAACAAGAACAAAAACAAACAACAACAACAAGCCATGGTATGCTACTTTTAATTAATTTTTCAATTTTATTTTGTGCGTTCCTCGGAAATCGTATACAAAATACTCACATGCATCAATACATATACCATATACACACATGTGAGTAGTACACTCATAAGCTGAGGCTATGCTTTTGGCTGTAAGCAATAATGATTGGCCCTGGCAGGCGCTGCGCTTTTTCCACCAAACATATGCAGCGCATTATCCTTATCGCCTGCTACCAACCGGCTATGAAGCCACTCGTGAATGGATGCTATTAAAAAGCGTAAAAACTTTTTCTTCTTCTTCTTTTTATTCTTCTTCTTCTTTTTCATATTTAGCAATAAACACAAAGAGTTGTGAGTGCGGCAAGAATGAGTACTTTTAGATAGCTGTGGCAGTTGAACCAAAAATAAAGAGCAGAAAGCAGGCATAATAACGTTTAAGATGCACACAAAAGGCAGCTTAAAGCATCAATTGCAACGGTATACGCACACAGTGTATGTATGTATGTTTATGTATACTAGGGTGAGCCTTATTTATTTAAAGACTAACAAAGAAGAAATTTTGCTCTCTCTCGAACGATGAGCTCTGTTACTTACCGCAGATCAACCGCACAAAGTTCTTGGGTTTCCTACAAGTGGAGAAACCGACAATTTTAAGCAACGTCTAATTGATTCCTATGAGGAATTTCTTGTTTAAATATCAGAAATGTACTCAGAACTGTCATTATTTGCTCAGTGGGGATCTCTTAGAAATTACTTCTTTATTATTTTAAAAACTGGCCTCATAATTGCTCGGATCCAAAATCATTTGTATTGCTGTAAGGTAAGGTAGTTAGGAGGATCTACTCAAAAACCATTTGGGAGCTGTGATATACACAAATCTTCTTTAGACTTTCACCTCTAATCCAGAAACACAGAAACTGTCGAGTTGAAAGTAAAGAAATCCACCAGCAGAGTCTTCCGAAGATAATAAAAAGTATCCACTGACACTCCAGTAATCAACGCAGGCTATCAAATCTTCTTAAGGGTACCACCGGAACTAGTGAGCAAGTGTTACGGGATCCGCCTCTAGCATCATCGATGTGGAATGCCGTATAATAGGTAAAGTAAAAGGTTCGTTCGATTTTTTATTGATAACTTTGTGTACATTTGTCCGATTTAAGTCAAATATGCGCCGATTTGTTCGTAAACTTGTTGCCAACGAGGCTCCAACTTCATTACACTCTCTCTCGTAGAAGGCTGCGTCTCTATTGGCAAAAAACTCGGAGAGCCAATTTTCACAGGCCTCTCTTGAGGTCAACTTCTCACCATTAAGTGCGTTTGCCATGGACAGGAAAAGATGGTAATCACTTGGTGTCAGGTCCGGACTATAAGGTGAGTGCATTAGTACCTCCCATCCGAGCTCCTGGAGCTTCTGGCGCATCACCAAAGACGTGTGTGGCCTGGCTTTGTCCTGATGGAGCACAATTCGGCCTCTGTTGATCAAAGATTGCCTCTTCTGGATGAGTGCTGCCTTCAAGGGGTCCAGCTGTTGGCAGTAGAGGGCCGAATTGAGCGTTTGGCGATAGGAGGGCAGCTCGTAGTAGATGATTCCTTGCCAATCCCACCAAACATACAGCAAAACCTTGCTGGCCGTCAATACTGGCTTGGCCACCATTTCCGCCGGCTCACCGCGTTTCGACCATGACCGATTTCGCTTGACGTTGTCGTAAGTGATCCACTTTTCATCGCCAGTCACCAAACGCTTCAGAAATGGGTCCATTTTGTTGTGATTCAGCAGCGATTCGCAAATGGAAATTCGGTCCATCATGTTTTTTTGCATTAGTTCGTGTGGCACCCAAACATCGAGCTTCTATTCGTATCCAAGGTTATACAAATGGTTCCAAACGGTTTTCTGGCTTATCTTTAGTTCCTCAGCAATTAAATAAGTGCTCACGTGACGATCTGTTTCCACTATTTTCATGATTTTAGCGCAATTTTCGACGACAGACCTCCTGACGCGTGGTGCATCTTTGACATCGAAATTACCGGAACGGAACCTAGCGAACCACTTTTGTGCTACACGTTCGCCTACAGTATCGGGCCCTTAAACTAAATTAATTTTTTCAGCCGCTTTGGCTGCTTTTTCGCCTTGATCGAAGAAAATTTGTAAAATTTAGCGAATTTTCTCTTTGATGGTGTCCATCTTTGACGAGCGCTCACAACGTACTGAGTCAATCAATCGAAAATTGTCATAGACAAACTTTTAGCGCGTATAAATACGTTTTCAGCACCTTATGGTATGACATGATGCGACACGTAACACTAGTACTATGGACAATAACGCCATCTCTTAGATAAAAATGGAACGAACTTTTTACCTAATATGTATATTATGAGTCCTTCTTATACTGAGGTGACCTACCCCTGGAAGAATGTATTAGAAAAGTTTGGACTCCTCTAAGTCAAAAATTACTCCCTCTTTCAATACTTTAACCTGAGGAGATACGAGCTCCACGAGGGTGTTGTGGAAATAGGTTGCTAGGTCCCTGCACCATATTACCTCAAACTAGTGATTTTTACTATCTTTCAACGAGTCCCAAGGCTCAGAAGTAACGTTTTCCAAATAATCACTACAAAATACACACCAATACGATATGCCCGTCCTAATGTAAACAGCAAAGAGGCATTTTAACAGCACAGCACTGAGACTAGTGAATGCATATGATTATATGAGCGACTTTTAATATGAGACTGCGTGTGTATGCTACTTTCACGACACAACAACAACATTACTAAAACCCAACAAAACCATCGAGCCCTCACTTGCTCTCACTTGCTGCCATCTTTTTAGCAGCAACGCATAAACAACAAAATGATTGAGCGATTGAGTCGCGCCTTGGACGTAGAATAATAACGCAGGCACTACAGTAAGTAGTCACGTTGCAGGGCCATTGCGGTGGTGGCACACACATGCTCAACCATATTCACAACCTATGCAATGCGCAACAAAGCAGCAGGCAGCACAATTTTGGTTTGAGAGGCGTGAAAGTGAGTAAGAAGCGCAATTTATGCTTTGTTATGTGAGCACGTGCGTATGGGATGAATGTATGTGTGTGTGTGAAAAGACATAAAGTCAAATTGAGTAGGTTGTGGACGCCGAGTCGGCTGAGCGCTCCATCACAACGAAAATAGTAGGTCCTTACGCATGCAACTCTGTGCATATTTGTGTGGTAACAGCGCTACTGACTGCCGCTGCTGCTGTTTGTCCGCCACATTGGCATTTTATGAGCATTTTACACTGCATTTAATTTAATGAGCTCTTTCAAATTTTATTACTGCGAAAAAGTGATGGCTGGAATAGTACGTACCGTATAAATGTCAATGGTGTTGACAGTTTTTATGCGCTCGGAAATATTCCATAGAAATATCCAGCAGACAAATGAGTTATTTCGAAACTACTTCGAATTTGGTGTGTAAAGCGAGGTGGATTGGTCTCTTTTCCACACAAACAATCGATATTCAAAAAAAAAATGTGCGAGGAGACAACAAAGGTAATAAACTGTTTAAAAATTCACCATTACATACTAGTTCAAATCGGACTAGTTCAATTTATACCAAAATTTGTATTTCTTGTAAAAAAAGAGACAAAAAATATATATAATTTTTACATAATTTTTAAATTATCCCAAACGGTCTGCAATGCCGAAAGATTGGCCTCAAAGAAACTTTTGAAATACGCTCTCAAATTAACAATTTTTACGCACTTTTGTGATTTTTAAATTAAAAATAAAGCTGATATTTTGTATTAAAAAAAAGAAAACGGAAAAAGTGTTGAACACTCAACTCAGTTCAAGATGTGCACAATTGTTCTTCGAAGCGCGAAACGCAAGACAGACAGCTGAAAATGTGAATAATGTTTATGGTTCTGATACTGTAACAGTCATTAGTGCATATTTTCGGTTTCGCCAATTTTGTTCCAGTAATTTTGATCTAAAAATGCTCCCCAGTGTGGAAGGCCAATTGTTGGATATGTTGATAAAATAATGGAAAGTGCCTATTTGCTGCTTCCATACCGTCTAACCCATAAGACGGACCTGTTTTGTCAGCATTTGGACCACCTGAGGAAGCAATCGGCCGCAAGTGTCCAGCTTTGACCAACAGTACGGGAACTGGTAATCTGCATTTAAAAAAGAAAAAAAAAAAATTCAAAATAAATCCGAAATATAACTAGTTTTGGCATTACTACTCATGTAACTAAAACTTTTGTTAATTTACTGTTGGGTAGATAATATGAATGTAAGCGTAAATATAGCTTTTGCTCTTGTCACATATAAATATGCATTTATAGGAGCTATGCGAGAACTTAATCATTTAAAGCTTTATGCTTAGATTAGTTCCCGTAATACTCGTACACACATATAATTTACTCATATGCCGGGGTACATAATGTGGTTATCTGAGTGCTTTTAGTAAATGAATGTGGGGTTTTTTGATTATTTATCATTTTTAAATCGATATATGTTTTTGTATTAATTTAATATCGTTGGTGCTCTTTATAGATTTAAGCATTTTTCAGAAATTATGAAATGATCATGGTTCCAAAATGCTTAAAAGCTTAATGCAAGAATTTTATAAAAATTACCAATGCTTTTATTAAGCGACAATTTTTCGGATTCGGCTTGGTATCAGCTGTAGGTCCCTTCATTTGTTGGAAAAAACATCAAGACGCAAAACCACAAATTGGAAAAGGAGCTCGGCCGAAAATCGATTCAGCGGTTACAAAGCGCCAATTATATATATAATATATAAGTATTATATACTAATAGTTTTTATATACTTAATTTAAGGGAAATGTTTGGATAGGAAATTTTTAGATAAGGACATATTTATTGATAAATTTAGTAAATAATGAGCGGAGCGGAGAAGCTAAACAGAAATATTTCATCTCAAAAGTTTTAGCTTCTTGAAAATTGTTAATAAAAATATAGCGCTCAGAGTTATTCCATGTACAAGCTTGTGAGTTTTGTCATGTATTTGGAAAAATAAAGATTTAATGCAAGGAACACTAAGAAAGGTATCGTCCTGGACTACCCAATGTGGCCTCTGTATCAACTCAAACGAAATAGAACTCGTACTATTTACCAGGGGATACAAGATGCCCACTATCAACCCACAAGCACTGCACGCGTTCACAATTTACATGCGCTCAAAAGCTAAATTTCTGGGAGTCATCTTTGGCAAGAAGCTTAACTGGAAAGATAATATTATTCAAAGATACAAGAAGGCTGCTACGGCCCTCTACATATGCCGATGGATCCACTTCTCAGTAGTAATACCGAAACTCCTTTACGGTACGATCGTGTGGTGGCCAGCTATATATAAAGCTTCAAATGCTAAATTCTTAGATAAGGTTCAAAGAAGTGCGTTAATGTGTATCAGTCACAAAGTGAGGCTCTAATTGTGATACTCAATATTTTGCCACAGGATTAGGTGGTACAACAGTCGGCAGCAATGACTGCACTTCATCTAAGAGAGTCAAATCAATGGACTACCCAGATATGGGGACACTCGACAATATTGGGTAAATACGACTTCATACCAAGATCGATGTGGTGCAATAGTATTAACTGACAACCACTTTAGAATACGAATCCTCAGCAGGGAAGAATGGATAGATAATTACAAAACTCCCAGAGATAGTCTGGAAATATACACGGCCGGGTCAAAGCTTGAGGGGAAAGATGATGGAGGTGTCTTCCCAGAAAACCCTCCGATGGAACTCTCGTTCAGGCTACCTGACCATGGCAGTGTTTTCTAAGCGAAGATATCTGCTATCATGGAGGCTGCAAAACAAATTGGGACCAAAGATGGTATATAAAAATATCTTCATTTTTAGCGATATTCAGACAGCAATAAAAGCACTGGGCTCGCTTACGCTAAACTCCAAATTAGTGCTGGACTGTCGCCGATCTCTACAAGAGATGGTCAAGTACAGCAGACTGTCTCTCACATGGGTCCCTGGTCACAGAGACATCGAGGGAAACAGTAAGGCGGCTGAACTTGCTAGGCGAGTACGGTACGATCAAGCAGATTCTTCTCGATAAAGAACGCATTGGTATGCCTTTTGCTACATTCAAACTGCTTCTCAAGGAATTAATATATGAACAAGCCGCTACAAGATGGAATGACATTACAACCTGCCGCAAAAACAGGCACACAGGGCCGAAATGGAATAAGAAGAGAGCACGGGATATGTACTCCTTAAAAAGTGGTGACATGTCCAAAGTAATAAGAGTTCTGACAAGCCATTTTCTGATAGGACGACACGCAGAAAGGCTAGGGGCTCCCAATAGAAAATACTGTAAAAGCTGAAAGGAGTATGAAGACAAGGAGACGATCACCCATCTCCTATGCGACTGTCTTGCTTTGAGCAGAGCGAGGTTTCGTTCCTTCTGCTGGATGGTCTATCGAAGATAGCTGACGTTAATATCATGGATCTAATTAGGTTCATTAGAGAATCAAAATGGATGAATGATGAGACCTAAAGGTTTAAGCTTTTTTGGTATCACAAAGGGTCTAATTCAGATCTAGGTGAATCGAACTTTGTAAATTTAAAAGGAAATTAATTACATATAAAACAATATCTAGAGAAAACAAAATCACCAAAACCCTTCATTTCCAAAAGGGCTAAATAACTCACTTTGTAAAGCTTTCATAATTGGCGTATGGAGGGAACACTCCTCTTGCCTGCTGAACGGTAGTGAAAATGCTACACTCGGAGTTGGGGAACCCGACATCTCAATCGATAATGATTATAAAGACATTTCAATACCCGACTATGACGAGGTTCGTATAGCGATTGCTCTCTTATAGAACAACAAGCGGCTGTTGCTGACGGATAACCGGCAGAACCATTGAAACATGGCGGTGTACAGCTCAAACGGTGCACTGCAGACGATTGTAGCTTAACTGAGCCGGTTACCGTAGGTTTACCCTTCACAATATCGTATAAAAGGTTCCATCATGTGTTTTGTGTGAAAGACTAAAGCTCACCGTCAACAAACTGATTACAAGATCAAATAGTGTGACTTTAGACCATGCGCCAAATCTTGGAAAAGACCCGTGAAAAGAGGATAGATCCACACCACCTGCTGCGGGCGTACGCTGATGATATTGGCATTATTGGCCTTAACAAGCTCGGCGTGAGTTCGGCTTTCTCCAGACTGAATAAAGAAGTGAAAGATTTGTGTTTGGCAGTGAAAGAGGGCAAGACGAAATATCTCCTGTCATCTAACAAACAGTCATGGTGTTCACGACATGGCTCCCTCGTCACTGCTGAGAGTCGTAACTTTGAGGTCGAAGATAACTATTTATTTTGGAACCAGATGCTCTTTGGACCATGTAGGGAATTGAAAAGTAAAGTCCGACGAACGAAAACTAAACTATACAATTCGCTCATCATACCCGTCCTACTATATGGTGAGGAGGCATGGACGATGAGAACAGCTGATGAGTCGATGTTAGGAATTTTCAAGAGAAAGATTTCGCGTAAGATTCATAGTCTTCTGCGCGTTGAGCTGTACCAGATATACGGCGACATTGTCATAGCTCTGCGAATCAAAAAACAGCGGCTACGCTTGAAAGTATTCGTTGCAGTAACCGCTGGTGGAAGCAGATGAAGACCTCGACTCCGTTTGAAGGATCAGGTGGGAAGCAACATGGTTTGAAATTTCCAACTGGCGCCAAACACCGAAAAGAAGGGATGAATGACGTGCTTTTCTTGATTCGACGGCAAGCGGTACCACAGCCAATAAAGAAGAAGAATAATAAGAAGAAGATATGCGTCTATAATATCATGACAGGTAATCATTCTTTCAATAAAAAGGCTAATTATCTTTGAATAAAATTCAATAACAATTTAATGTGAAATTTTTAGAGACTTTCCTGAAAACGATACAAAATCACAGTCTCTATGGAACCTGAAATAAGATTGATAGTATTCTAGCGAGTAAAAAATGTCATTAAAATCTTATGATGAAATTTAAATTAAGCTCAATATAATTGCAACACACCGACAAATACATATATATGTAAGAAGTCTATACATAGACATATGAGGTTAATCATTTTGTGGCTTCACAAGTATGAATGTATCTATTTCTCGACGTTCTCTAGATCTTGGACTCTCTTGCACGGCACATTATGGCGTATTTTGCACTTGGACTCACTATTACATTCATATGGAGTCCAACTGATACGAAAACTGAAACCAGTTGACCATTCACAGCATCGTACATACGTTGATTGGATGCTTGAAGAACAAGCAGAGATATTTGCGGCTCCACGAATCCTCAAATAATTGAAGAAAAGCACTTAAAACCAAAAAAAATTACTGTCCTGGTGCGATCTTTGGTCCGGAGGTGGGGTTATACCTCATATGAGACCCGCCCTGTCAATTCGGAACGTTATGGTCATATGATATTGAACTTTTCTTAGCCTGCAATTAAAGAACACGTCTAGGACAATATGTGGGTTCAGTAGGATGGTGTCACATGCCACACAACACGAACGAAAATGGCTTTAACGTGAGAGAAATTTCCCGGCCGCGTAATCTCTCGCCTTAGCGATATCAATTCGACATCAAAATTTAATTAATTTTATTTACGTTTTTTCTTTTCAAAATGGATAACCCTGTTTGCATATGTATGTAGTTAAGATTTTGAAAATGTAAAAAGAGATTTTCCATGGAAATCGGTGGCTCATGAAACTGATAGTATTATAAATGAAATAAAATGAGACTGACTATGGTAAAGGATTGCGTTTCGGGTGGAGCATTACAGAAGTTAACTAAGAGTTGTTGTAATGGCAAGAAATACAAGCTAGTTGTATATTTGCATAGATATGTAATACACAGTAAAATTGCGTGCTGAAGCATTAATGCAGAAGCCGAGCAGCAGGAAGTCAACTCTCATGAAGTCGGTGTCTCACCTGCAACCCGCCGAACTGGTGACTTCACGGTAAATGTTAATTATATTCAAACGGTGATGCGGCAAATGACAAGAACAACAATATTGGCTGAAGAAGAAGAAGAAGTGAAAGTCAAACGACAAAAACAACAACAACAACAATGTCAAACAATTTCAAAAATTCTTAGCGACACCATGATTATGTTTGCTTTGACCCCAACAAGACAGGTGGCAAGCAAACAAATACACACATACACGTATACGAGTATATATATATATGCATGCATACATACATAAATACATATTAGCACACCAACCGAACTGACAGTTGCTGTCACGCAACAAAATTGACTTATTTCAACGCGGATGGGGTGGAAGGGGTAACACAGCCCCGTGCGACTGGCACTATTGACAGATTGTAAGAATGATTACCGTTACTAACCTGGTCTTTGTTGTTGCGCTTTTTATGCAATGGTTGTTGCAGCTGTTGTTGTTGGTGTTGCTGTTGTTGTTGTTGTTGTTGTTGTTGTTTTTGCTGTTATTGTTGTTTTCACTTCTGACAGCATCAACGAAGCTGATGATTAAATAACTATGACTCCGGTCTCAGCTAAGCACGAGCGTCTGGCATCGCCGTGAGGTGTACTTAAGTGAAAGCTAGAAGAGAAAAAAAAAACAAACAACACAAAAAGAGTTGTAAATATATACAAACAGTTAGAATATACCTATACATTTATTTATACGATATTACAACATATAGAAAAGTCTTCTTCTTACTGACTTCATCACATCCCAGCATTGCCGCCTCGACTCGACTTTTCCCTCCTCCAATGTAATGATGTTTGTTTAATTTTGTGCGTGACACGCGCGTTCTACTCAATCCACTACGAGCAAAAAAAAAAAAACAAACACAAAACAACAACAAAAAACACCTGCACTGAATTCGCTGAGGCGCGGAAAGAGTTACCTTAAACAAGCAATGGAATTCGCTTGCCAAGATGTGGCAGCTTCCAGGTCGTCTTGTCCGCCAATGTTAGCTTTAGAGAGTGACGTTAAGTTGACATAAATTTATGCCAGCGTCGGTATATTTACACAAACAAGTATATAGTCCATAGAGTATGTGTGTGTGTGTGTGTTTGCATTTGCTGATGTAATAACTTTGAGAAAATTACTTAATGGAGCTTTGATTATGCGAATTATGAAATTCAGAAATTTATCACGATTTCACACTTACACACATACATACATAAATATGCACACATTTACATACACCTTAATGTTGAAATAAATAGATATTTTTTATATATACGAGCATGTACGTATGTATATATGTAAATTCACTCATCATCTTATAGGCTGCCTTTGCAATTTAGATATTTGCAATGTAATTAAACGAAACTAACACCGTTAGAGCAGTTAATTGGAAATGAAAATATGCGTAATAAATATGTTAAGTATGATTTGTCGCCTTTCGCTGGAAAATTGTATCGTGTTTGCATATTTTATGTAAATTCATTAAAATCATCGTTATTTTAATGATTTCTCATACCACCTTTGGGGTTAACGCATACACTACACAGTAAATTAAAAGGTAAATTATGGGAGAAGATAAATGAGTTACCGTAAGGTGGCAATAAGTTCGCAATCTTAAGTATTTGATGAAACAAATGTATAGTCTTATGCTTTTTCTTTTTCAATAATAATCTCCCTCAAGTAAAATACACCTTTCATATACCACTGAAAAAATATTCTTTACATTTCTCTTCAAAATGCCACTTTCACCTTACTGTCGTCTGAAAATCTTCGTCCCCGTAACTCCTTCATTTAAATATTAGGTTAAGTAAAAAGTTCGTTCGGTTGTTATCTAAGAGATGACGTTATTGTCCATAGTACTAGGGTTAAGTGTTGCATCATGTCATACTATACGGCGCTGAAAACGTGTTTATTCGCGCTAAAAGTTTGTTTTTGACAGTTTTTCGGTTGATTGACTCAGTACGTTATGACCGCTCGTCAAAGATGGACACCAGCAAAGAGAAAATTCGCTATTTTTTACGATTTTTCTTCAATCAAGGCGAAAAAGCAGCCACAGAGGTTGAAAAAATTAATTTAGTTTATGGGCCCGATACTGTAAACGAACGTGTGGCACAAAAGTGGTTTGCTAGGTTCCGTTCCGGTAAATTCGATGTCAAAGATGTACCACGCCTCGGGAGGCCTGTCGTCGAAAATTGCGATAAAGTCATGGAAATAGTGGAAACAGACCGTCACGTGAGCACTTATTTAATTGCTGAGGAACTAAAGATAAGCCAGAAAACCGTTTGGAGCCATTTGCATAACCTTGGATTCAAAAAGAAGCTCGATGTTTGGGTGCCACACGAACTAACGCAAAAAAACATGATGAACCGAATTTCCGTCTACGAATCACTGCTGAGTCGCAACAAAAACGACCCATTTCTGAAGCGTTTGATGACTGGCGACCACACACATTTTTGGTGACGCCCCAGAAGCTCCAGGAGCTCGGATGGGAGATCCTAATGCACCCACCTTATAGTCCGGATCTGGCACCAAGTGATTACCATTTTTTCCAGTCCATGGCGAACGCGCTTAATGGCGAGAAGTTGGCCTCAAGAGAGGCCTGTGAAAATTGGCTCTCCGATCTTTTTGCCAATAGGGACGGAGCCTTCTACGAAAGGGGTATAATGAAGTTGGCATCTGGTTGGCAACAAGTTTACGAACAAAACAGCGCATATTTGACTTAAATCGGACAAATGTACACAAAGTTATCATATTTTGAAAAATCAATAAAAAACCGAACGAACATTTACTTGACCTAATATGTAATCCTTCTGCTCTCCGTCACAATTTAAATCTTCGATCTGCCAGTACTAATGTTTCGATATTCTGAAGATTTTTATCGGTCACGACTGGGACGCTCCGCGCGGATGTTATCTTCACAGGTCTCTCTTCCTTGTTGAAACAGTCGAGCCCATTTTTTTACCATCGTATATGAAGTGACAGAGTCTTGAAGAACCAAAGACTAAGCCGATGACTAAACTTGTAATACCTAGGCACCTTGTTAAGCAAGGCTTCCTTCATCTCCTTATCTTTACAAGAAATTAATTAAGAATCAGGATGTATTAATAATAAAGTGCACCGTACTCTTAAAACGCCTCTTTTATGGTAATTTCACACATTTTTTTTACAATTTTTTCCACATTCTCAGAGTATAAAAAAAAACAAATTCCACCAACGGTGTGCTTCGCTACAAACATTGAAAAAAGGGAAAAATCCTAGAATTTTTTTTAATTTCAATTATTTTTTTAGCATTAAAAGTTTTTGATTTCTTTAAAGAAATTGCCTAAAATCGATTTTTAATAACACCAATGCATTGCTGAAAATCTCAATCTGGAATTCTAGAACGATTTTTTATGCTCCGTTGTGTAATCACCCCACAGAACTAGTCTCTTAGTCTTTCCACCTGATAGAAAATTAAAATTTTCAAAAATGTGCCAAGAATTTCAGAAACTGGCCAACTTCTCTATCCACCTGACTTTTTTTTTTTTTTTTTTTTTTTGGGTACAACATTTTTCTAATTTTTTTTAAATTTAATTGATTTCTCTTAATTTTTAATTAAGACTTTCTAAAAAATTTCAACTTGTTTTCAAGAATATTTTCTTGAATATTTCCAACATCAATATTCTGCATTGGATTTCCAAGCTGACATTATTGTTGGTGTTAATACTGATTCTAAGATAGACGAAATTATCCATGAACTCGAAGTTATGACTTTCAACAGTGCAGTGAGAGCCGGGTCGCGAATGAGATGACTGTTTGTTTGATAACTAGAGAGATTTCGTCGTGCCCTCGTTCACTACCAGACCGATATCCTTCGCTTCCTTATCCAGTATGAAGAAAAAAGAACTCACGACGCGGTTGTTAAGTCCAATAATGTCAATATCATCGGCGTACACTATTAAAGAATAGGATTCTACCTCCTCTATTCAGCTCTGCAGCTCTTATTATTTTCTCCAACAAACAGATATCGAAAGGCTCGAAAAGGTCCTTCTTCATCCTGATGGAGTTTTTACTGTTGGTTATGTTTTACCAGATTCTCATAGCCAATCAATTTCACCATCTCCTGCTGTTACATTTTCAAGCCGGGCGTTTCTTCAACATGGTCCTTTTTTGATGCACAGAGGCGGGTGTGTATCCTTTTGATACAAGATGCTGGTCCAAGTCGATGCTGATGATGCTTGATCGATCTGGTATTGAGTTCTTCGATCTGGCGACAACCACGAAATTTCTTGTGCTTGAATCTAGTACTACAGACAACCATATTTAAGCGTCAGACCGTTTGGGGATGTTTCTTCATGGTTGCTGAATTTTCCGACAGTTGTCCTTTGCTCAAGCACAAATTTCACATTGTAGCAGGGGCAGCGCTCATGAGTACCCCTCAAGCGCTCATAAAGGGCATCCTTGATCACAACGTCCTTCTCTATTGTCGAACGTGGGTGTAAATAAGCGATAAGTTAAAAAATCTCGCTTTGATGCGGGTAATGGCCAGACGCTCATTCATCGGGATCGGGAATCCGATACGAAAATTGAGTTGTAGTAAATATTACATCCATCCATCAAACTTCTTGAACGACGCTGATGTCAACCTTTATTCCTACGAGAACATCAACCAGCCAGACAATACATGAACAGACGTTGCAATTGGACTTCAGTGAACCCTCAAACCAAATATGTCGGAGTTGCTCCACTGAAACTACTTCCCTTTTAGCCCTGACCCAAGACTCCAGTCGGGTTGCTTATCGCATCTTGCGCGAGGGTTGCTTACGTTTAAGAGTAGGAACAGGATATCAAAATGATTATTATGCTAGGATAGTTCCACATAAAAAATGTAACACGAAATTTACAATGGGTCCGATCAATTAGAAATATAATAAATAAAATTACAAAAAAAAATATAGGTATATATATAAATATGTTATCATAACTCACATATATCCTTCTTCTTTTTCTTCCAGAACTACAATTAATTTATTTACGCACAAAAATGAGAAAGTCAATAAAGGTAAGTGCACATACAAAATTAATTAGTTTTCTTATTTGTATGGTTACTTTAAAAACTTTTCTTTAGAAGAAAATCGTATCGCGGATAGTTTTCGCGCGACACTTTTTTTCTGCTGCATTTTCGCGTCTCACATTTCTAAATCTGAATTATGCTACCAAATAACTTGCGTAAACGTCTTGTATTATTATGTCATGCTAATTAATGAAGATGTGTAAATGTCTGTGGTTATGTAAAAGCTGCTACTGCTAATTAGCATGCAAATGTGTGAATGTGTAAATGGATATTGTGATGGATTACGATGGATTGCATATGAAATGGGATAACACAAATACTATTCAAAGCAATCTGTAATAAAGCGCATTTAAATTTGATATATGGTATGTATGAGGTACAACTTTAGATGAATTATGTTCTAATTTATGTTACATACAGACTTTGGCAAAGCAGTATACCTATTAGGCATAAGTTTTTCTGGCCACTCTTGTCTTCGTTATCATGCCTGCTTAGAGAAAAGTAGTAGCGCGCGGGATGCGCAATAGTACATGCAATATTTGTTCTTTCTCTTTCTGTGAGAATTCTTAAAGCTTCGTTGTCCGCAGCACTACTATACTTTAAAATGCACCCTTTAGAAGTTTTTCAGAAATGTGATTTTTAAGGGAGTAAAGCCACCCTAGAGGTTGAAGAATAGACTAATTTTTAAACATTTTTTTTTAAGAATATGGGAGAAGGAATATAATTTCTATTTAACCATTTCATTGAACATATATTGAAGTATAAAAAAATGTTCTTTAATTATTATTTTGTTACAAAATGGCGGTGATAAAGTCTATCATTTAATCCATTTTTTTTTTTTTTTTTTTAGAAAGGCGTCCACGTGAGGACCGATTTCTTATAAAGGGTGAGACCTTAAACAGAAAAGCAAAAAGTGTTATGATCTACAAACTATGGCCTTTGGAAGTACGGATGGATTTATTTTCTAAAAAATTTTTTAACTATTTTTTACAAAGATTGATTTTTGACTAAAAAATACGCACTAAATTATTAAAAAAAAAATCACAAAATTTACATTTAATCGAAAAACGGTTATGTACTTCCAAAACAAATATGTATATTTGAGAAACTACCAACAAAATTTCAGATAAATCGATGCAATGTGATCCGATTAATCTGTCCTCCCAGTTTGAAAAATGTGATTTTGAGAAAAACACGTTAAAAGTTTTCATTGTACTCAGCGCACGCACTGAGGGGCTGCAGCAAAATAAAAATTTCAGCTATTTGAAATATTTTTTTCACATTAAAACCAATTGCATATAATTTCTAAGACCCAAAGGTACCCTGTGAGCAAAAAAAAAATTGTGTTATCCAAAATCCTAGAGTGACTTTACCCTTTAATGTTATGGCCAAGAACTTAACTTTAATATATAGACAAGAGTATGCCATCATTGTTTTAAAACTCATTTTGGCAAGTGACCGCCGCTACTGGCTCGAATAAATTCCAGCCGTGTTGTCCGATTTTCGACCACACTTACAGCAATCGGGCCGTATCTCAGCAATATCACGACAAATATTCTCTTCCCAGTCGCCAATCGTCTCGGACTTATCCCTGCTTGAATAAATCATCAAAAGTATCCTTCAATAAATTGTACACCAAACAGGAACAACGTACTCATTCAACCAGAAGTGAGTTCCATCGCTGAACAAAATGTTCTTGTAATAATCTAGATTGGCGGCCATTTCGTTTTCAAACATGCAACGTTTTGTTTGATAGTTGTTCGGTTTAATCTCTAGCACGAAATGGATTTTGTAAGCCCGAAAACCAAAATCCTTTCGCAAAATCGTTCAAAAGGTGGATGGCTACAGTTTTAATTAATGAGCGCGATGGCGGATGAACTTATTCGTGTCTTGTTCGGTGCTCTGCTGCACAGCAGCAACAGCGTCTTCGATGCGTACGGTATCTCACTAAAGTAAACGTGGTGCAAAACCGGTCTATGGTTGCTGAAATTACCGTCTCTGCTGGGTGATTATGTCGACCGAGATATTATAACATCATTATTATTTTTTTTTTCACACAGAATATTTAACAGATCATCGCGCAAATTTTCTGGAGTTAGATCGCAAAATATATTTATTTCAAACAGCACTTTATTGAGTCTTTCCACTGTTACTATGACGTCCAACGTCCAACACTCTCTTAGATGACCTTAAGGGCTCGTACTTATTTCTTTTTTTCAAGGTTCGACAGCATTTTATAGAAAACTTTTACCTAAATTCAGATACCACGATACACTATGGTGACCCCAAAGGGTTGGCTGGCAGAAGTTGGGTTGTTTGAAAGGTGAGTCATTGAGTAGGCTCTACTGTGCTTTCTATGCTCCCCTATATTTAATCCGATATTTTCGTCTTGTTTTATGTAGTGGCACGTCCCCATTTATAAGGCTGATCCATTTCGAGTTTCCCTCATTTTTAAATAAAAAACACAGAAAATTCAAATTTAATGGGAAATTTTTATTATCATTCGAAGGAACGCATTTATTTTTTGAAGACGATCTCCTTCAAATGTTGGTCGCAGCTACGTCTCAGATGGTACATCCGTCGAGCCCAATTTTCGATGACTCGCTCAAGCGTATCGACTGCTAACTGGCGAATGACACGCGGATGTTTTGCTTCAAGCCCTGGGTCGAAGAGGGAATGACCGCATAGACTTTAGACTTTACATATTCCCACAGGAAAAAGTCTAACGGTGTGATATCATACGATCTTGGTTGAATACTGCTGCATACTGGGCTATCCAAAATTGCAGTAGAGGAACTCACCACCCTCAAGCATTACTGCCCAATCTTAGCAAAACGTCGAGCAAAAAAAAAGCAAAGAAAGAAGAAGAATTGCAAAACCACCACCTGCGACTCACCGGTGCAAAGATAAACTGACCACACCTACCACTTGACAGCTGCAAAATGAATGAATGGAGCAAAAGCGACACAAAGGATAACGCCAGCTAAGTAAGTGTAAAATGCTGTTTACGTGCGATTTTCACTCAAAGTTTCAGTTACAAATGCAATTTGCCAGTGCCACACTTGGACAAGGCAGAGAAGAGGTTGGTAGAAAAACGAAAAAACAAAAAGAAAAAAATCAAACAAATTAAAAAGACAGTTTGGATTTCATGTGAGCTGGTGGCAACTACTACACCACATGCGCGCCACCACCAGCTGCAGTTGCAAAACAATGTTGATATGTCAAAGCGAAATCACAAATGATCAGCAGGTAAGATGAAAAGCAGAAAAAAAATCGCAAGATTTCAAAGCAGAAAGCAGGAAAGAAGCAATGTGTTGGAGAAGGAGGAGCAGAGCACTGACAGTGTCGCAACGAAAAAAAAATAAAAATAAAATAAAAAATATAATGAAGTATATGCGTCACAATAGCAACAAAAAAATACGACTACACGCAATATAAGCACAAAATCGAAAACACAAAAATAAACAATAACAACAACAACAACAAAAACTTTGTCTCAGAACTTTTAATTAGTTTTCGCTTAAAACCACTTCAGCTAAAGCTTTGCTGCGGAGAGGCGTGTGAGGGCGACGCCTCGTAACTAAAGTCTAACACAGGCTATCAGGCTCAACGGTCTATCTACCTCAAATCCAAATCCATGCAGGTGGCGTGAGGTTGCCATATATACGCAATTTTTTCTATTTTTTTTATTTTTTTTTATTTATTTATTTTTTTTTTTTGAAATAACAAATTTTACTTGCACTTTTTCCATTAAACACGTTGCGACACTTTCTCCTTGTAGTTAACCGGCGCCCTCCCGGTTACCCTCCACGCCCCCCTCCCCAGATTTTTGCAGAATATTATTTTCGCTTGGTCTACGTTTTGATTTCTGACCAAAGTTGTTTTGCCTGTTGCACAAATCAGCTCAGCTCAGCTCAGCTCAGTCCTGTCGGGCAGCAATTGCATGAACATCAGGTGGCCGAGCAGCAAAAAGTTGGTCGGAAGTTGTTTGTAGAAAAGTGATTTTTTTGTTGATGATTATTTTTTTCGCTTCACATTTTTTTTTCTTGCTATTTTTTTTTTTTTTTGTTTTTCTTTTCTGCTGCTGCAGCTCAGTGTTGCTTAATTCCAACGGCATGAAAGCGTAAAGGTGTACAACAAGCATAACAACCAATAAACAAACAGATGACAGCCGGCAAAATAAAGGTGGGTAAGGAAAAAAATATTCGGAGAGGAGAGTTAGAGAGCGGGATAGTGAGAGTGAGAGAAAAAAATAATCAATGTTTGCTTTTACCTGCGACGGGTGAAAAAGTGAGGTTAAAAGCAGGCAGGGAAAAGCAAAAGTTTTGCAATGAAGCAACAGGCTACTAACGGCAATGGTTTTTTTTTTTTTTTGAATTTTTTTTTATTATTATTATTTTGGTTTTTGGTGCAATGAAAAAGTAAGAGTAAGGTTCGAAAAAAAACAGACGCTTCTACCCAATTTTTTTTCGCTCAAACTTTGTATATTAAATTAGTTTGAGCGACAGCCGTGCGCAGCTGATTATAGCGCCAAAAAAAAAAAAAATAACTCAGAGCGCTGATTATGCTGATGCTAATGGTTATAATGTTTGATGGAAGCTAATAATATACAGCGTACCTCCAGTCATCGTGGTTTTATTGTTCTAATTTTTTTATTTTTTTATATTTTCTTCTTTTTTCTTTTTTCTCCCTTTTTTTCTTGTTGAACAACCAATTTTCAAAATAATATATGGAAAAAATATGGCAGCCTACCGTTAAATCGCGGCAGCGTTGAGGGTTAAAATGTTTTATGAACGAAAAAATTAAAATAAAAAATAAAAATAAAAAATATAAATAAAAAAAATAAAAATAAAATAAAAAAGTTAGCGGCCTGCAACGCCTACCAACAATGCAAAATTTGGCTTTCAAATAACAAAGTGTTGCTGCTGTATGTATGTGTGTGCTTTTGGGCTTTTTCGCGAGGCAGCTTTTGGTTTTATAACTTTTCATTGCTCCCCCTTTTTATATTTTATATATACACGTATATATAACACATTACACACATACATACATATGTATATGTACATATACCCAATATTTCCATAAAATCCAAAGTGCCACAATTTATGCTTTAAAATCGAATTTACTTTGATTGCGTGCGCTTTGATACCTTTTTCTCTCTTGATTGGTGGTGAAAATTGAATTTAGTGCTAGGTTTCGGCGAAAAACGAATTTAATTTTTTTTTTTTTGAAAAGAAATGAAAATGTATGTTAAAATTTTACTTATATTTAAAATTTTTATAGGTTTAAAGTATTAAAAATTTTAAATTTTTTTAAATGGTATTTTTTCAAATTCTAAGCTCATTTTTTTACATTTCTCTCAAATTTTAACACTTTCCCTAATCCTAAAAATACTCAGTTAGGGTTTACTTTCAAAGCAGTTTGTGAGAAAATATTTTTTTTTTGTTTTTTTTTTTTTTTGTTCAAATTATTTTTTATTTATTTGATAAACAAATCGCTTCGCAACGATGAATTTCATGTGCTTAAAGCTTATGATGAAAAATTATTTTATTATTTTAGATTAGAAAGAATTTAATTGCAAATTAAATCATTTTGGAATCATAGTGGACGGTCTGCTAAAGCGACATTCGGTCGGGTCCCTCCTACAATCAACACTCCGATTTGGGGCAAGGAACATTGCGAAAGATGTGAAATAGTTCTCTAACGCCTGATTTGAACTTTTAGAGGAGTTTCGATTTTGAAAGTAAACGTGAATAAAATGCATTAAGAACTATGTTTTTCATGAAACTGCTTTTTAATTATATATTTTGAACCTTGGCCTCATATTTGAAACACTCCACCATTCAACTGACCTCCTCGAAAATTTTTGCCAACTTCGATACCATGACGAATGTTAGTTTTCAAGTGCTCAAGAATTAAAAGTTTATCCACATAAACACGGTTTTTCAGCCTCTCAAAAAAAAAGTCCACCGGTGCCAAATTTCATGATCTTGGTGGCCAATTGACACCGCCAGACCTAGAGATTACGTTGACTCAATCAAGCCATATTCGCTCGTGTTGTGTTGCGTGTGACATTATTTTGATGAAACCACATATTGTTCAAGTAGTGATTTTCACATCATAATGCTCCGAATAGACTATGGCAGTCTCACCATTGCCATTTTCAAAAATGTAAGGTCCAATCACACCTTGCTTTGAGTAGAAGTGAACTTCGGCATATTGTTCTAAGACAGCATTTTCCACCACATGGCAGGAACTCAAATAAGGAACTTATTCAAATGCAAAAGGAAGTAAAGAAGAAGGTTTAGACTTTGGGACCTCGCGATATAATAAAAGAGTGTCTATATATTAGGTCAAAGTTCGTTAGATTTTTTTTATTGATTTTTCAAAATATGATAACTTTGTGTACATTTGTCCGATTTAAGTCAAGTTTTGTTCGTAAACTTATTGCCAACGAGATGCCAACTTCATTATACCCCTCTCGTAGAAGGCTGCGTCCCTATTGGCAAAAAACTCGGAGAACCAATTTTCACAGGCCTCTCTTGAGGCCAACTTCTCACGATTAAGTGCGTTCGCCATTAACAGAAAAAGATGGTAATCACTTGGTCCCAGATCCGAACTAAAAGATGGGTGTATTATGACCTCCCATCCGAGCTCCTGGAGCTTCTGGCGCATCGCCAAAGACGTATGTGGCCTGGCGTTGTCCTGATGGAACACAATTCGGCCTCTGCTGATCAAAGATGTCCTCTTCTGGATAAGTGCTGCCTTCAAGCGGTCCAGTTATTGACAGTAGAGGGCCGAATTGAGCGTCTGGCCATAGGGGAGCAGCTCGCAGTAGATGATTACTTGCCAATCCCACCAAACACACAGCAAAACTTTCATGGCCGTCAATCCTAGCCTGGCCACCGTTTCCGCCGGCTCACCGCGTTTCGACCACGACCGATTTCGCGACGTTGTCGTAAGTGATCCACTTTTCATCGGCAGTCACCAAACGTTTCAGAAATGGGTCGATTTTGTTGCGATTCAGCAGGGATTCGCAGATGGAAATTCGGTCCATCAGGTTTTTCGTATCCAAGGTTATGCAAATGGTTCCAAACGGTTTTCTGGCTTATCTTTAGTTCCTCAGCAATTAAATAAAAGTTCACGTGATGGTCTGTTTCCACTATTTCCATGAATTTATTGCAATTTTCGACGACAGGCCTCCCGACGCGTGGTGCATCTTTGACATCGAAATTACCGGAACGGAACCTCGCAAACCACTTTTGTGCTACACGTTCGCCTACAGTATCGGGTCCATAAACTAAATTAATTTTTTCAGCCGCTTTGGCTGCTTTTTCGCCTTGATCGAAGAAAAATTTTAAAATATAGCGAATTTTCTCTTTGCTGGTGTCCATCTTTCGAATCAATCGAAAAACTGTCAAAGACAAACTTTTAGCGCGAATAAGCACGTTTTCAGCGCCGTATAGTATGATATAATGCGACACGTAACACTAGTACTATGGACAATAACGCCTTCTCTTAGATACAAACCGAACGAACTTGACCTAATATTTCTAGAAGTAGTTCTCTACTCTCCCCAATTTTCATGCCAAGTCGAGGGAACAATGATTAGTTCCTTAAGCTCTTGAAGATTATACGTCCTTTTAAATTATAAACTCAAAACAAATATTCAACTTGAAAACTATTTAAAGCTTTCAGCATATCAAGATCACGCTGTGACAAACGACTTACGACTTAACTGGCTCAAGAGAAATCTCTATACTTCTTCCTAGAAACCAGTGAACGTAAGTTTTTTCTTTGCAAGCTAATTCCCTACTCCTATCATCAACTTACTTTAATGTTCTCAGAAAAAATTCTACCCAATTTATCACCAACACCCACTTCCACTTTTTATCATAAATTCATGATTTCTAATCTCTGTTGAGGAAAGAAAAAGAAGCAAAATGCGCAATTCCAATTAAAAAAGTCAACCGAACTAATTCACAATGCTAATTAAACTGTGTGATTACAAAATTCAACACTTTCACCGTCACCTCACCTTCCGCTAAAACAAATTCAATTCTCTTTTGCTTTCTCCTTCAAACTTTCCAATTTGTACACGCTCACCTTTTTATTTTTTTTTTTTTGCGCTTCTAAAGAAGATGAAAGAGAAAAGTTATGATTTCTCATTTATGCTTCAATGCAGCGAAACTTTTTTGCAACAAAATTTAATAAGAAAAAAATGCACAAAAATACGAGAGAAAAAAATAAGTGTTAAAGAAAAATTGTATAAGAGACACTAAGTGTGAAAATACCTAAGTATTCAAAGCCAGGAACGGGGGATAAAAGTAAATGATGGAAATAAATTAAAAAAAAAATTGAAGACCACGAAGAATGTATTGAAAGTAGTGGCTTGTGTCGATACAAATACATATATCAGAAGAATGTCGGTAGAAAATCCCTAAAGCTAATCATCCAGCTAAGTTTTAACCAAAATTTTCGTTAAATGGGTCTGGTGAAGGGAACATTATTTTTGCCTTAAGTTTACCATCAATGTCATTATTCCTCTCTCATAGAAACCTTGTCCTATCGGCAATAAATTGGCCAATCGAATTCCATAGGCTGCCCTTCTTCACCAGCTTAATCATTCACCATAGACAGAAGCAGTTGGTAATTAATTGGTACGAGGTCTGAACAAGCCCTCGGGGCTTCTGGCGAGTAATTATCGATATGTGTGGTCTGGCGATGTCCTGATTAAACTATATTTCCCTTGTGTTGGCCAAAGCTGGGCGCTTGCTTGGGCGATTAGATGTGTCGGCTTAAGGGGGCATGTGAAGAGGTGGTTATTGGATGGTGGAGATTCTCCACATGCAGGGCATACGTTGGCTATGCTGGGGTCGAGTCTTGATGGGTAGGAGTTTAACCTACTACAGTATCCAGATCTAAGTTGTGCCAGTGTCACGCGAGTTTCTCGAGGCAACCCGAACTCATTGTCTGCGATAAGTGGTGTGTTTTCTTCGAGCAGGCCATTCACGGGAAGGCAGTCTTTGAAGGTGTTGACTGACTCCTGTCTGACTGTCTGTACGCCCTCCTGTCCAGCGGTTGTTGCACATGTTACCGAATGGTGTTCTTCATGTCTAGTACTTCTCTCTACGATAGCATCCCAATAAAAACTGCTTGCACAGCAAAGCATTATACTCCTTAGCTCGTGGCATAGATGCTTCGCTGTGCAAGTGATGCTACGGCGACATCAGGAGGTTTCCTGTCGCGGTCCTAAAGGCAGTGTTCTGACAGGCCTGTAGCTTCTTCATCTGCGTTTCGTTCGTCCCCGGCGCCCAGACCGGTGTAGCGTAGTTTACAACCGGGCAACCAATTGCTTTATAAGTTGGTAGCAAAGTTTCTTTATCTTTACCCCAGGTGCTGCCGCCTAGAGCTTTGAGTATTTTGTTGCGGCTCTGGAGTTTTGCAGCAATTGCGGTTGGGGTTATTAATGGTCGGAATATTTTCGTCACCGACCTTCACATCTAATTCGGGTCTGTATTCCTTCGTTCAGCTGGTGAAACGGGTAGCCGAAGATTTAGTCGGCTGTATCTTAAGTTCTCTTGCAGTGATGAAGTGGGACAGCTCGGCGAGATAGCAGTTCAGCTTCGAACAAAGGTCATCAATATCCTGACCATACGCCATTATCGTGCAATCATCGGCATACGAAGTTAGGGAAACTTATTCGGGTGGAGGCTGGAGTATTTTCCACCTTAAAATAAATATTCTCTGAAAAACGAACGCCAGATTATCTTTCTCTTCTTCTTTTCATCTGTAAGTCTCCGTATTTTTCTTCTAACCTTTGCTAACTCAAGCATTTCACTCTCTTTCTTTTTTCTCTTGAAAATGCATGTTTGTTTCTCTCTTCAACTCTCGGTATCTCACAAAAGCTTGCGGTATGGTCAATCGAAGCGTTGCGAGGTAGAAAAAAATCTAATGCTTTAGGTGACCGGAACTGGCAAAGGCAACCAGCCTCAGGCCATTTGAAAAAATGTTTGTTATAGTTAAATTTTCTGGCTGTTTTGTCGAAGTCACCTCTTTTTGGATACACTTTATTTAAAATCGTCAAACACAATATCAATATCGTGGCGATGGATGCTCTCATAAGTGTTTCCGAGTGATCGTGGAAAGTGTTTTTGACCACAGTGTTCTTCTTTCACCGGTGTGAATGAGAGAGCTCGGTGATTGAGCCTTTTTTCCACTATGAGTTTAAGTTTGAGTCCATCTTCCCTGCCATAAAGTAAGCATTCTGTTAGCCTATTAGTTGCTCTTCCAAAAAGTATCCTTTCCGAAAACGAAGAAATAAACAGAGTCGAGATCTGAAAGTATGAATACGCATCACCAAAGAACCAGACACATTTCTCACAGGGTAAACGCTTTGTAAAAAAAAGTAAAGTCTACACAACATAACAACATAAGCGCAGCAACTTTATCGCTTTATTAGGAAAAGTATCGTTTAAGTTAGTTGAGCGGAAACTTTCAAGATTGCAAAAGTAGAATACTTGTTTACATACACCTATACATACACATTTCAAACAAATACAAAGCTATTCAGCTGCAAACAAACAAATTTTTATTCACTATTTGCACACACACACACACACACACACATACTGCGCTTTACAATTTCGTACAATTCCACAGTTTTGCAAACATTTTTTGCGGTAAAGAAAAGTATTTGGCTTTATTTTATGATAACTTTTGATAACGAAATTCACGCTGCTTTCATGCAAATTTCTTCATCTTACGATATATTTTCTGAAATTTTTTTTAATTCCATTTTTTTAATTTTTTTTCTATTTGTTGGAAGATTTTTCCACTAAAATGATTTACACTTCTTTGGCGCATGAAAATTGTTTTCCTTTGTTCAACTTTGTTTGACAAATAAATGAGTTTATTGTTAATGTTGATAAACAAATCGGTGGTATTGTCGGGGTGAAAAAACTTTTTGAGTTTATTATCTTTATTTTATTTATTTTTATTTCTTCATTAAATCTTTTTAAATTCTTATTCTTCCAAAATCACTGTTACTCTTGTAAATAGTCAATTGCAACACTAGCTAAGCAACTACAAGGTCGACAGCTGATGGCTTACAGAAGTTATATTGCTGTTCTATGCGAGGTCCGGACAACAGGATATATGGTACCTCAGGATCTCAACTTTGCCACGTTAGGTCCAATTCATTGCTTGCCTGAGCAGGAGTCTCATAGAAACTTCGACAAACTTATTTCTTTCATGGTAGATAGGCATGGATGAGTGGAAACTAAGTAAGTTTTTAAAATTTATTACCTGCCGAAGCTGGAATGGTTCTTGGATACATTTGTAGTGGTTCTTAAGACTTTTTCTCTTTTTTAAGAGGCCTCACATGATATCACCCCACAGCACATGTTTCGGCAGGCGCTACTGATGAACACTTCTTTACCTAGTGTAAACTTTGGAAGATCGATAAACTTCTGACGTTCGCTAAGTTATAGTCCTCGCTTTTGGTTTGGTCACTTTGTTACTTTTGTTGTAGACACCGTGTGGAGAAAAGCAAAATGTAATCAACTTATAATTGTCTTCTTTGCTGACCTCCTTTTCCAGCAGCACAAACGTAGTGAGCTATGAAGCAATAAATACTTGTCGATTTTAGATTAGTATTCAGCGTTTTGTCGAATTGAAAGCTGGTACTCTGCCAAACGGGAACTATCTACCGTGACAACACAAGGAATATCTCATATTTTTGTTTAGAAGAAACATTAAGCTAGCCACTGGCTGAACTTACCCAACCTAACCCAACTTGATCCAACCTAGTCTCTTTCGTTCTTCCTCTCCGTCTCTCTCTCTCGCATTACGTCTTTATCTCTCTCTTTCCCCCTCTCTCTCTCCCCCCCCTCTCCCCCACTCTTCCGCTCTCTCCCTTCCTCTCTCTTTCTCCATGTCTCTCTCTCCCTCTCTCTCTCCCCCCCCCTCTCCCCCACTCTTCCGCTCTCTCCCTTCCTCTCTCTTTCTCCATGTCTCCCTCTCCCTCTCTCTCTCTCTCTCTCTCTCACTCTTCTTCTCTCTCTCTCTCTTCCTTTCTCTCTATCTCTCTCTTTCTCTCCCTCTCGCTCTTTCTCTGTCTTTATCTCTTCCTCTCTCCCTCTCTCTCCCTTCTCTCTCCCTTCTCTTTCCCTTCTCTCTCTCCCTCTCTCTCCCTCTCTCTCTCCCACTCTATTTTCCTCTCTCTCAGTTTATTTCTCCATAAGAGGAGAAGTCGAAAAAGAAGTTATGCTGGCAGCAGTATATGCTACCATGCAAAGAGTAAAATTTTCTAGTCCTATGCAGCCCAAAACAAACAATTATTATTTCGGTCGCCCACTCGTTGTACAAAAAATTAGCTAGAAGACAAGGTCAACGGTCTAAATGAGAGGCAGGCGTAGGAGTAGACTTCTACTAATATCGTTCCAATAACCAAGGTAGTTCCAAACTCAACGACTGCAACTCTGTCTTTCAAGCAGAAATTGTGGGTACTACTGAAGGTACCAAAATGGGCAACCGCTTTACAGGAAAAGTCTACTAGGTTTCGGGTACAGAGCCAAGCGGTAACTAAGGAAATCAGGTGTGTAAACACAAAGTCCAAACGTGTGAGAACACGGAAAGAGGCTGCTAACAGACTTCCGAGGATAAATATGGCGCAGCTAGCGGGACTGTCACCAGCGACCTGAAATCCTTCTGCGCCTTCACATGTTGTTTGAAACAGTGGACCATACGGGAACACTTAAGACTCGTAAATAGTAGACAGGCCAAACTGTTACTTGCATTAAGCAAAAGAAAACTACATTTTCTTATAGCTGCATAGACGGGCATATATGCCTATGATATCATCTACTTAACCCCTTGTTGTAAATTTTCGTGTTAAAGGTAGTGTCCTTCCAGTACTAAATAATCCAAAAATGAAAGAAAAATAAAAATTTTATAACTCTGTTTTACACCCCAGCAAAAATTGTACGATATATCGTACAAAGTTCTCAAAAGCAGTAAAAATCAGGTAGGTCATTTCCCCATATTCTTCGAAATTAAACACGGTAACAACGAGAAACTTAAAACATTTCCTAATATACTTCCAATATTTAATGTTATAAAATACCTTTACTAAAAAATTAATTAAATTATATTTACAAAGAACACAAAATTGGCAGTATATAACTGTCTACGCTTGCATAATCATATAGTAACATTTTGTTCCCCCATTCCGATGAAGTTAGAGGCCATTTTGCCATGTGCTTATTGAACAGTCAGATGCACCCTACCTAATAAATTCTGTAGGATATATCTTTTACTTTTTTGGGGCAAACGTCTATGCTTTTGATTGGTACAATTTGTAATGATAACATTTCTTTAATAATTTAACATATTTTAATTGAACAAAAATTGTTCAATATATAAAGTACCTTTTCGCCAAAAATTTCAAAAAAAATTAATGTTTTATACCACCTCAATGAATCTGAAAGTTTATCAAAATTTATAAAAATTGTTATTATTTTTGTTAAATTTTATATGAAATAAAAAATTATAAGCTTGCTATGGTATTCAATAGTTTATTTAAAAATAATATATCTTTACTTAACAGAAAACATTTGAAATGTTATCGTTAATGCAGTTAATGTTAAATCTTTAACAGATAATGTAACACGTTAAAATTGATTTCAACATTAACAAATTCTTTTCGTTTCGATAACATGAAGACGAAATGAAACAAACTCATTTCGTTAAATTTATTTTTCATTTTAACAAAACGAAATTACATCGGTTCATTACTTGAGCATCTCTGGTATTTATAATAAAAAAACTCAAAGCTTGCGCATAATACTCCAATCCCCATAGTTGATATAAGAATTTTATTAATGGATATTTAAAAAACAGCATTCCTCAAATAAATTAATCATTTTATCCATCCAATTATGCAACCAAATTAATAGGCACAATATAATTGAAATCTTTCAGCACTTATACATAAGCGCATAATGCAATATTACATACATACATACATACGCACACTCATGTATAATTTTAATGCTTAACAGAAGTCGGATAAAAATTACAGATAAAAATTATGAAATATGATTACTTTCTGTATATCAATCAATTTGTGTTAATTAACCACAACAAATGAAAGGATGGCAAAAGCGCGATTACACTTCCCTACATATTTATAATTGCAAGTTGCATGCAGGTGAAAAATACTAGTTGTTAACTAGAATCTAACTAGTTTACATTTTTACAACAGCTAGTTCATCTTCCATCTATTTTCCATTTAAGCAATTGATAGTTTTAGCACTGTTAATTGTCAGCTTCATACTAGTTTAATACCAGTTCATATGTAGCAGCCGAAATTCTGGTTGTTTCATACTAGTTGAGCACTAGTTCACCTCAGATATTCAGATAGATTTGAGAATGGTTTTGAAAAACTCCTCCATTCACGGAAAGTTGACTAGAAATCAACTTATTTGGTTCACTTTACTTGAAGTTTGGTGCACTATTTATTTCCAGGAAGTGGATCAGATATCGATCTTTGTATTTGAGGCTTAATTAGGACTGTAGCTGTTGTTGTTGTAGTAGTAGAAAGTCTAATAATGTGTGGTCGGAGCTTCTAGCTTGTTATGAGTCCTGTTTTTTTTTCAGTATAACAAACTGGTATCAGTTTGTCGGCAAAATACTAGTTCATATACTAGAATTTTTGCATACCAGTGTTATGGTTAATATTTATTGTATATATGTAAATGTATGTAAGAGCCGTGAAATCATCGTGAACAAACCAAACACGAACTGTGACCTTTACATACTTCTAGATTTACACTATTTTTTTTTTTGTTTTTGTTTGCTTTATGATACACAGTTATTAATTGACACTATGCGATTGCATTCACAAATGTTCACATACAAATGTACATTGGACACAATGTATTTAATCGATTATCAGTAATAAATATTTATTAATTAAATACATGTAATGGGAGTAGCAACACAGTAAAAGGATCATACATATATGTATGTATGTATACATATGTATGTACATATGACTGTAATATTTTATAAAAACTTAAAATTTTATGTTCACACATTTATCTGCATTCAATTTCAATCAACGCAAGAATTAATTTACTCATGAGATAATATAACTGTTAAATAAATAAAATAAATGATCGTTTTCGTAAGCGCCAAAGGCAATCATAACTTAACATGTACATATGGTAAATTTTCTGTATGAGAGTGCTAACAACATCCAATAAAATATCGAACTAGTAAAAAAAATTCGAATCAAAATAAAAAAGCACTAATTTGCTACTAGAATTTCTGGATTAAAATCACACAAATTGGAAAAAAATCGTTTAATTTATTTAAAATTTGTTCATAGAATTTTTCAAATGATGCGTTTTATAGTTCGGCATTTGGCAACCCTAGTCTTACCATCCGAAAACTGATAACTTTATTGTAAAATTTAACAAATTTGGATGCTATGCATAACTTAAAATTTTATTTTTTGGGAAAAAAAAGCTCAGCAAAAGTGCTTCGATTAACTTAATTCAGTATTGGCGATTATTTATGCTATGCCAAACTAATATTACAAGATACCCAAGTGATCTATCGTAATATTATGACAATTAAAAGCACTTGTGAGACCAGCATACATTTAATAATGCTTGTATATTTGACTATAAAGAAATTTGATCACTTTGTATCACACACAATTTGTTAATCGCTCAAAAAACAGCCTCGTGTCAATTGGTCAATCTCTGACATCGTGACAGATGAACAGTGGATTTAAGCGAATGAGCCCGAAAGTAAACAACAGCCGACTTTTTGGATGTTTAAAGTTGATCCGAAACCAACAAAAACTGCTCGTGCACGAAGCATTTTCAATACAACTGAACTGGTACACAACCAGCCAGTTGCCCAGTTTTCCTTCAATAAATCAGGTAACCCAACTGCCGAAGATGCGAGCTCTCACATATCCACTGAAAGAACTACAGTTTTGGAGCACGCAAAATATCGATTTGATAAATCATCCACTGTATAGTCCTGACTTGGCACTGAATGACTTCTTTATTCAGGTTCGGAAAAAACAATACTTCAATTAGAGACGCAAAGGTACAATTGGTTGAAGGGCATGCAAAATTGTATAGTAGATCTTAATAGAGAATATAATATTTAAAAAATAATAAAACAATTTGTGATGAATAATATTTTTTTTTTTTTGTAGCCCCGAATAATAAAATGCATACCGATGCGAAAATATTTTTTCTCATGATATTCAGGAAAAGAGGAAAATGGTTCCTTGTTGGGCGTAATGACAAGGATAATTTCTAAGTTCTATGAAGTCGTTCATTCTATTAGTGTCTGCTTAAATAAATATATGGCGCCTTTCATCGAAGCAGCTAATGAACTAGCCCTCATTCGGTAAGTCAGAGTTCGAGTTCTGGCCCGGCCAATATCCAAAATTAAAGAAAACTAATTTTTCTAATTGCGGTCGCCCTTCGACAGAAAATGTCAAATCCTCCGAAATTAAAGCTCCTCACAAAAATCCCTTGTACGTTCGGAGGTGGCTTAGAACGAATTGACTTCTGCATTAGAACGTAGCATTCCTGAAGATATTTATGGGCATTAATCACCCAACCAACTGAAACTCACTACTTGCCTATTTAACTCTTTATTATCAGCCAAGCAATCTTGGAGGTGTGCTAACGATGTCTCTCTCGCTCTCTCTCTCTCTCTCTCTCTCTCCCTCTCTCTCTCTCCATCTCTCTTCCTCTCCCTCTCTCTCTCTCTCTCTCTCTCTCAATATGAGATCGAGCAGATTTTGGTATTTGGCAGGATTTGGTATTTGTACAAAAACAAATTGAAAGTCACCGACTGAACGAACTTTTGTTATTCCCTTCGTACATAAATATATACGAGTATGTATGTTGGCTCCATAGGTATACTCGTACGTACATATATTATATTTTATAACAAATCATAGCCAACCTACCGTCAAGCCACCATTACCGTTACCAGCATTTGTACGCCTATTTAACAACATGTATTTGTACAGGAAACTCATTACGCAAATCAGCCTTAAGCTATAACAAGCTTTGAATCCTTTTTTCTCATACATACACATACACAGCTGCTGCCAACGGCTGATGCTTCCTGTTGCCATTGCCGCGCCGTTGCCGCTTCCGTTGTGGTGGCTTTTTAGTTTTACTGTTTCCTTTGCACACATATGTACATATTTACATTACACTTTATAAATATAAATGTATGGGTAATCATGCGTGGATGTGTGTAAAATTCACTTTCCCTGCTTTTTGTGTTCTTTCCTCTTTTCCTCTCTCCTCTTACATTTTTCTTATTTATTTACTGTGAATTTTAGCGCTTCCTTTGGCAAATTCGGCACAAATTCAATGTCTAATTTCACATATGCAAATAACCATTTTCACTGCCATTACCAGAAAGCCGGAACAAATCGGCATATTTGGTTGTACATACATACATGCATGCATGTATTGGTTTGTAACAGTTGTTGTGGCAGCTGGCAACTAGTACACGCTTTGCTTGCAGCAGCATAAAGCTTTGGAAAAAATCCCAAACAAACATTAAACCTTTGATCACAATCAATTTGTTGCGGATTTTTGGCAACATTTTCGGCTTTAAAGCTGCTTTTAAGCCAAAAAAATAGCAAAAAAAAGAAGAAGAAAAATAAACGCTTCCTTTTTTCCAATTTTATGCGAAAATTGCTTTCGTTTAATGCTTGATAACACCGTTTATGTGTAGTTCTTTGCAGTTTTTTCCAGCTTTGTTGCGAATCCAACTTTCCCTCTCTTTGTTTCATTTTTAAATTCTTTTTATTTTTTTGTGATTTTTACGTTTTTTTTTTTCAATTTAAGCGCCTAAAAGCGCCCAAAAATTGACTAAGTGCTGGTAAAACGCACATTTTGCTCTCTCTAATCGCTGTGGCTGTTTTGCCCTTTTTTTATTCCAACCCTTGCTCGCTTTCGTGTCGCTCGATTGTACGTACAGTTGCGCTTTGCCCTCTGCGCATTTTCATGACCTACCGAATTTAGTAGAATTTCCATGCTTCCTTTTTGGTGCTTCTTCCTTTTTTTTGCCTCCATTGTCATGTTCGTGGCCCACATCTGTTTTGATTGCAACTTGGATGTGAGCGAGGGGTGGGGCTTAACTGTGCCGCACTTATTTAGAGCAACAAAAGCGCACATCAGTATGTGTGGGTATCTATGTGAAAATAGCGGCGATAGCAACAATAAAACTCAAATAAAGATTTATAAAATAAAAGCTCTCTTCATTGTATTCACATAAATCAAACACGGAGTTTATAAAGTTTAGACAAAATAATCACATATGTATGTATGTATGCATTAGATATAGAAATATAGAATTATGTTTCATCAGGACAATGCCACACCGCACACAACGATAGTGACTCGCCAGATGCTGCGGGAACTTGGTTTGGAAGTTCTTATGCATCCACCTGATGATCCAGACCTCCAGTCTATGGGGAATGATTTGGCTGGTAAAAAATTTACTTTAAGAGTAGCTTGTGAAAATCGATTGTCGCAATATTTTTCCAACAAAGACAAGGATTTCTATAAGAGGCATAACGACATTATCATTAAAATATCAAAAAAGCTATTTCACATAAATCAGATAATAACTTCTTTTCGCGTCCTTGATGTCTGTCTGTCTGTTTGGTATAAACACAAAAACTACTTTATGGATTTTCATGCGGTTTTCACGAATACATAAATAAACTTTTCTAAAAGGTTTGTGTATAATAATATTATTTCTATCGGTCCTCTTTGTAGTTGAAAATAGAATAAGTTTCTATAGTACTCCAGATTGAAAGGCTAAAAAACCGAAGCTGTTAAATCATACCAAATAACCAGCGCCAGTTGGAGGTACCGCCGGTAAGCCAGGTGCCAAATAAAGGGGATTTTCTCACTTTCCAAATCAGCTGAATATCAGTACATTCGCACTGGGAAGTATTGCCAGGCTTTCGGTAAGCTTACGGCAGCTACAATAGAGCAAAAAATATAATTCAAAGCAACAGATGAATGAATTTTTCTCTGGCATCACACTTCGGCTTCACGCTATTGACTCGGCTGTACTCGTGTGTTCAAAAAACTGAATTTGTTTCCTATCTCATACATAGGTATGTAAAATATGTGTTGTAATTTCCGCTAGAAATCTTTTATGCCAGAAAGCTATATGTACCATACATCCATTTGCTTCCGCTGCTCTGCTGTTCCTTTGTTACTTTCACTTTTGATATCACTCACAACCCTTTTTTTATTAATTTCCTTCCTTTTCTTCAACAAAGTTCAAGATTTTTAACATTTCAACATACAACGTACACCTTCTACTTTCTTTAAAGCAAATATTTTCTATAGATATTGTATTTTTTGGCAGCCAATACATGTACTACACACACGATTACTGTTTGCTTATTGTTATGTTGCTATTATTTTTACGAATTTTTGGTAAAAAAAACACCATTTTCCTTCATTCAAAGTGTTTTTTTATTGTTCACTTTTTATTACTTCAAGCTTTGCAAATTTTTATATTTTCTTTTCGTGTGTAAATATTTTGAAATGTAAATCCATCACGAAAAGTCAATAGTTTGAAATTTTTGGTTGGGTTTGAAAATGTTTAACAAGTGAAAGTGAGATTTATTTCGTGTGTGTGTGTGAGTCTGTTTTTTTTTTTCAGATGAAAATGTGTCAGTAAGCCGCTCGGAATGTGAAGAAATTTCCTAAGGAATCTTTATAATAAATGTGTGTACTATAAATTTAATGCATTTTTCATATTCACTCTTATTGAGAATTTTATGTGAAAAAATTCCTGTCGAAATTTCGATGGCGAAAACAAATATTTTAAAATTTCAATATTTTGATTCTTGCTACACAAATTTTTGAAATTCCAAATAAGACCGATTTTTTAATGTTATTTTAAAGAAGCGCTCATTATTCAAAGGTACATTAGAAAAAATAGTTGTATTTCAAAAACTTATAATTTAAAAAAATAAAAACTTTAATTTACTATTTTTATCTGGTATCTGTCGTTACTTTTAACAAAAGTTTGAGACAACTTTAAGCTAAAAAAATAATTGCATGCAAATATCAATAAAGAGGCACAAAACTCAAAATATTACAATAAATGTGGCTTTTATGTACATGAACTTTGGTCCAAAGTATGTATGTAGTACCATAAGGGGAAGAAATATACCCAACAAAATGTATACCCATATGATCGAAATGGCCAACATACCAACGCATGATTTATGCTTATATCAATCATACTAATTTGTATTCTCTATATTTCGAGGAAATTGAACTTGCTTCCAGGCTATCCAGGAAATAAAAGTATTTAGTCAAGCATAACCTGCAAAAATTTTACTAAAACCAACCATAAAATTGTATATTTATCAAATAGATCGATCCACTTCTCATAAAAAAAAAATATCAAGTGTGGTCCCTGGTCCACTTCCAGAAAATTAGTTTCGTACAAATCCTTCCGGAGATCAAATCCTTCCAGACAAAATTTCAAGTTAATCGGTCGCTTACTTTCCGAAATGTGCAATCTATTCTGTCTATATATATACATTTTACACGAGCAGCAAAGAGACTTTGTTCAGTTAAGTCATTTTAGTTGCTTCAGTTTTGGCCACCAGTGTATATATACACAGCCTTGGCCAAAAGTATTAGGCACCCCACTAATTACTGAATTTTTTGTTTTAACAAGTGAAGTAATAAAGTGAAAATACAATGAATTAGTGATAATAACATTAATATTTGGTAGGTCCGCCCTTCGATTTAATAACGGCAGCAATTCTCTTAGGCATGCTGCGTACAAGCTTTGCACATTCGTCCACACTTATAGCGTACCACTCGTTAATTAAGGCATTCTTTAAGGCAGTTTTTGATATTATACTGTGTTCCTTAATCTTGCGTTTTAAAACAGCCCACATGGGCTCAATGGGATTAAGATCTGGAGACTGTGCAAGTCAATCTAACAAAACAATGTTTTTATCTCTAAACCAACGCATTGTAGTCGCTGTGACAAGGAGCATTGTTTTGCTGAAATTGAAGCCCGTCTAAATTGGTATCGTCGAAAATGCGCGTTAACGAAGGCAGAAGAACAGCTTCTAATACATTTATGTACTTTTGATTGTCCATGCGACCCTCGCAAACGAACATTTCGCCGACACCATCAGCAGCCATGCAGCTCCAGATCATAATGCTGCCTCCTCCATGCGTAGCAGTGGGTACCGCGCAATTTGGATGATATTCTTCCCCAACCCGTCGCCTCATGAACGTCACACCAGGTGTTCCAAATATCTGTAGGAGAGAAAAAATAATTTTTTCATAATATTTGTATTATGTCTCTAGGGTAAGAAATAATGGCTGTTAATACTTTAAGCCGATCTTAAGTAAGATTAACTCGAAGTTTGATTCACCAGGCCACAGAACATTCGGCTAATTTTCTTCCGTGAAATGTTGGTATCGGCGAGCACATTCCAAACGATTTTTCCTATACTTTTCTGTGACCCATGGCATATTTTGGGCTTTACATCCTTTTAAACCTGCTTCCAGAAGTCCTCTTCTAGCTGTTCGAGCACTAACTGGTACACTGAATTCATCCGAAAGGGCAGCTGCAAGGGCAGAAGAAGATTTTTTGCGATCCTTGAGAGAGTCCCGTATAAGTATTCGGTCTTCTCGTTTACTGGTAAGACGCTTTCTTCTACTTTTTGATTTATTATTGTGGGATCGCGTCTCCACAAATCGCCTGATAGCACAATGGACCGCACACCGCGAACATCCCACCAATTTGGCAATCACAAACTGAGACTTACCTTCTTCACTTAGAACTTGAACGAAGTGATAACTTTTGAGAGTACTTGAATTTTAGTGGGGTGTCTAATACTTTTGGCCAAGGCTGTATATATAAATGAATGCCACTTTTCGTTGTGGTTTTATAACTCAAGAACGGGGTCACCTATCCAAACCAAATTAAAATTTGTTCGGATGGTTTATGTGAAGTTTGCACAAAATCAGTACAGAAAGACTACTACACATCTCTCCGGGAAGTGAAGCAGAGACTGACCTATTTGAAAAAATCTTAATCATGGTTCGGTTTACTATAAATTCGGTGAATAGGTGGCTTTTTGCTATTCTTCTCCCCGGGAAGTGGACCAATGTCAATGGTAAAACCAAAAATGTTGTATTCTCACAAATACTGAGTACAGCCAGGTCCTTCTCTACCTGATCTCTTTCTAACAGTGTAAAGGTCTTCCTCTGCTTCCACCGGCGGTTAGTGCATCGAAAACTTTCAGAGCTGCAGTATTCTTATCCAGCCGGACCACATGACCTAGCCAGCGTAGCCACTGTTTCTTGCTTCGCTGAACTATGCCAGTGTCGCCGTATATCTCATACAGCTCATCGTTCCATCGGCTACGTTCCGTTCCCAACCTGCTAAGGACCATAAATCTTACACAAAACCTTTCTCTCGAAAATTCCTAACGCCGACTCATCTACTGTTGTCATCGTCCATGCCTCCGCACTGTATAGCAGGACGGGAACGACAAGTTACTTGGAGAGTTTGGTTTTCGTTCGTCGGACTTTACTTTTCAATTGCCTTCTTAGTCCAAAGTAGCACCTGGTTCCAAAATATACGAAGTTATCTTAATTAAGTTAGTCAATATCATCTTTGGGCGGGCAATCCCTATTCGAACCTCTTCTTAGTCAGGCGATGGAACGTCTTCTCCATCGTTTTCGATTGTGTTTCAGGTTCACGATCTCCGAGTGCTCCATTTTCACTGCCATTCAAAAGGCTGGAGAAGTGTTTCCTGCAGAAAATCAATATACTACGGGCATGCTCACAATCTAGTATGCACAGGAACTGAATTGAATATGCGTGCAATCGGGCAGAACCAATTTGTTTGTTTCATACGGCGAGCGGACTATTTACTATTTACTTTCTGAGTCCTACTCTAAGAACGAAAATACTTTTTGATGAGCTTTAAAGACCGCCAAAAAATTAAATATGTAGATCCAGAAGATTTGCGGCTTTTTATCCGCTGAAGCTGTTTTTGAGCCTTTTGACAACTTCATATAAATATTAGCGGGGCATCTAATATTTGATTCATCCCGAACTTAGTATTCCTTAATAGCTTCTTTTCTTTATTATTTATCAAATGAAAAGTTTTCAATTCCAAGTCACAATAGTCATATCATTAAGACCAAAAAGTTTCCGGAAATTGGTTGTTTTTTCGTCCAATGGGACAGACGGTCAATAAAGAGTATTACTTGAGCGTTTGCGCGACAACATCCGTCGTAAACGGGTGGGGTTGTGGGCCAACAATTTCCGGAAACTTTCATGACGATAATACATCACACCGAGCTGTAGTTGTGAACGATTTAAAGACCAAAAACTCGTTCAATACCATCCGATCAACCACCGTATTCAGCGGATTTGGTCCCATGCAACTTTTTTTTTTTTGTTTCCAAAACTCAAGTTATCACTCCGTGGCACCCGTTTCGACTCGATTGAGGCCGTAAAAAAAATTTGATGAGGGATCTGAGGTCGACTGATTCCAACAGCTGCTGCAAGCAAACCTTTTGGCAGTTTAATTAAGGACAGTGCTACCAACTTAACAAAAGAAATTATGAAAAATATTCAGCGCGGGCAGTTTAAATGTCAATTTCCGGTAACTTTCTGTTCTTAATGTAAGTTAAAGCTTCATATTTCCTAGAAAGTTTTATACAACATTCTTTCACTTACCTCACACTTACTTTATTGAAATGCAAAAATATATATATTTACATGGAATTGTGCAAGTGTAGGTAAGTATCTACATAACTTATGTCATACTTATACTTTTCCAAGTACTTACACATGTTTTGCTACAGCATACGAGTATAACATGTAGCACACGTACATGCATACATAGTTAAATACACATATATATACTACATATGTATATGTAAACTCGAGTATTTTTGACCAGCACAGCATGTTGCACATGTTTAATGACACTTGTAATAATTTAATTGAATTAAAATATTTAAATTGCCGACAGCAGCAATCGTTGCAATGCCACACACACACTCACACACACACACACTTACACTACATTGTGCAATGGGCCAATGGCAATCAACAAATTGTAGGTGGCAGGCAAACAGTTTAATTGAGCGGAAAAGTTCAAATGTGAAAATACTTATTGATACTTGAATTTCTCTATACATATTTACATACATATGGTATATACACATATATATATGTACTCATGCCTTTAAATATGCAATAAAAATGAATTAATATAATTTTTCAAGTATTATCAATAACACATAAGCCAATAATCATATCAATTACCATATCGATGATGTAAAGAAATTTCAACAATTTTAATCGTTGACTAAAATTATAAATAATTTATAGAGAAATTGAAATTTGTTTTTTCTTTAATGAACTTTTAAGTAAAGAGAGCTTAAATAATTTAATAAACATATTTCGTGCGGTAGAGATGGAGTTGAACATTTATATGTCTTGTTTGGCAACTCCTTCAAATAAAGCGTTATACGTACATATATTTATGTATATATTTATGACGAATTCGGTCGCATGTCTCGAACTTTATATATATGAATATTGCTGTCTGCATTTGAATATTTATAAATTCATTTGGTAAATGCAAATGTGACATCATAAAACGTATGTATACCTATATGTATGTAATGAAGAACGATGAATGATGAGCAATATGACGATAAAACATAAAGCACAAGACACGTGTTGAGCATATGAGTATGTCAGTTACAGAAGCAGACCTTCATGCATACATACATATGTATGTAATATACGAATAGACTTACCGCGCATTAAATTGTGAATGATGAGCAGTTGAATTTTCTCAAAAAATAATCAAACGTACGTTCAGACTCTTAAATGTAAAAAAAAATAAGTAACTTGATAAAAATAAGGAAAAATACCTATTATCTTCGATTTCGATGAATTTCGGTGTCAATGTTCATATCTGAATATATAAAAATTAATGTTTTTTGTTAGCGACGCTAAGGCTCGAGCACGACGGGACCGATCTTAAGGAAATTTTCACAAGCTGTTTGTTATGATTTGGGAAAGGTTTAAAAATAAGAAAAGATTTCAACTTTTTCTGAAGAAATGTCGGAAAATTGGATAATTTCAAAAAGTGACTATTTTCCATACAATTTTTTTTTTGTTTTTTTTTTTAATATGTTTTTTCTTTCTGGTATATTTATTCGAACCGAATCGGCCACGGTATGACCAAAGCCTCGGAAAACATTGGTGCACGAGAGATCCATGTATATATGTATGTTCTGGTCGTCCGATATCAAAATTTTACGCTCTGGCAAGTTTATAACTAAAAATCTCAAATCAGTTGGACAGATGGACAGATGGAACAGATGGACAGATGGAACAGATGGACAGATGGAACAGATGGACAGATGGAACAGATGGACAGATGGAACAGATGGACAGATGGAACAGATGGACAGATGGAACAGATGGACAGATGGAACAGATGGACAGATGGAACAGATGGACAGATGGAACAGATGGACAGATGGAACAGATGGACAGATGGAACAGATGGACAGATGGAACAGATGGACAGATGGAACAGATGGAGAGATGGAACAGATAGACAGATGGAATAGATGGAACAGATGGACAACTGGACAGATGGAACAGATGGACAACTGGACAGATGGAACAGATGGACAGATGGAACAGATGGGCAGATGGAACAGATGGACAGATGAAACAGACGGAACAGATGGAACAGATGGAATGATGGAACAGATGGAACAGATGGAACAGATGGACAGATGAAACAGACCGAACAGATGGACAGATGGAACAGATGGACAGATGGAACAGATGGACAGATGGAACAGATGGACAGATGGAACAGATGGACAGATGGACAGATGGAACAGATGGACAGATGGAACAGATGGACAGATGAAACAGACGGAACAGATGGAACAGATGGAACAGATGGAACATATGAAACAGATGGACAGATGGAACAGATGCACAGATGGACAGATGGAACAGATGGACAGAGATGGACAGTGATGGACAGATGGACAGACAAACGATAATGGCTAAATCAACTGAGCTAACGATTCTGAACTGATTGCTATACATTTTGTCTGGGTCTTTCTCTCCCCCTTCTGCTACTTACATAGTACATAATTTTATGTGAAAGATACGGTTATGTTATGTTACACTGGTTGACTGCCCCACCATACACAATCATGTTAGTATTTTGTAATGACAGATGAAGGCTTACTTTTGTTCAAGTTGAATTATTCTTTATGTAGAACTTCAATGCACTTTGCGAGAAAGTCTTGATATCTAATTTTGATACTTTCCTTCTTTCTTTTCGATATCTAAGACGAACAGAAACAGAGAAAGTATTCGAGCATTTCACATTTGCATTCTCATCGGTTCCTACTTGTGTTGTCGTTACTAATGCACATCCGATTGGCGTGTGATGCCAGCAAATTGTAACCCAACACTCTATCATTATACTAACCGTCCAGATTTCCTTTCGAGGCCGCGTGAGCAAAAAAATGTGTGCGTTTTCCTTTGATCCTTTTCGAAAAATTCATTGTTCGACTTACGTATTTCCTGTACTGGTTCAATGCCCAGAGTGAGGGAGTTATATATACATATATAGGTGACTAACTACGTCTACCACATCTACCGCTTTACTGCTTTCATCGACATTTTTTGGCGCAATACATACGATGTGAGAGCGTTGGCCTAATTGTTGCTTGCCTATCGACGTAAATATTAACATTTTTTTGTGATCTCACTTGTGGTTAGCTATCTCAGCAGCTTTTCCAACCAAGAAGATTTTCGTCTGTAATATACTGAAACATTCCGTAAGCTTGAATGGTTGCCTGAGGTCTAGCTACCCGCAATAGATTGCGACTCGTCCACTTCGTCAGCTAATTTTCCTCCGTCCGTGTAGACATTGCAACTTCTACTTGCAGGTCGCTTGCTTCTGCGCCATCCACACTCTTTTAGTGTAACTTTAAACCTTCTTTCCCAGATAAACTCCCTCCGCTTATTGAGCTTTACCCGAAGTTTCTTGCAGAAACAATGCCAATCTCGGAGCTGACTTCACTGCAATAATTTTCCAAGGCAATATCGATTGTAGAATTAATTTTGATTGTTAGTTGAACCAGGACTCGAACCCTGGGCATCAGAATCACAGTACAGAGAGCAAACCTTTCGGCTATTGCGGCCGCTGAAGACATAAAATGAAAAAATTCACATAAAGGAAGCCAACAAATTTTTAGCGCAGACAAAATATAAATGAAAAATAAAGTAAAAAGACCAAATTGGCTTCTCTACGCAGCTTTGTTCGGAATATGGTTTAAAAAAAAAACCTTTTAAAAAACACTCCCCTAGTTTACCGCTTTTCCACTCACTACGCGCTGTTTCTGCAAATCAACCACCACCATTTTCTCCTTAACGCTCATATAATATCTATATATGAAAACATATACATAAAAAAGTTCATTTTCCCTCCTCTCTTAGCAGCACTTTACATCACTTTACTTCACTTAAGTAAAAGCCGAACTTCTTTATCTTCATCGCACTCAACATAATAACAATAACAATAATAATAACAGCAATAATAATCAGCAATGGTATGTATGTATTATATGTAGGTATATATGTATGTAGCGTGTAGCATAATGGTGTGATAATAAGATTTTTATAACACATTTTCATAACCGCTATGACATTTTCCAACAGGTTGCTTTCAGTGGGTGTAGGGTGGGGTTGAAAGCGGAAAGGCACTCAAAAATTTCGCATATAAATATGTATGTACTTATGTACTGTTATAACTTATATAGTTTATGAAACTCTGCACATATGTGTATTAAAAAATTGACACGCAGTCATACTATAACTGTTATGCTTATTACTACTTGCGAAATATCGGTTAAAGTGGCTTTATTGCTTTTAATATAGCGCTGCGGTAGATTTACCTAAGTAGAATATCAAGGGACGTGGCGTATGAGTAACATTTTAGAGTGTGTGATGTGAAAAATTGAATTGGTACTAAAAAACTTTTTGTTTCTGTGCTAAATTATGCTCATATGTAATATTAATATTTATTTTATTATATATAAAAGCATATGTGAAAAAGAATCCTTAAAAAATCCTCCTCCTGCTTTTCAATATTATAAAAGTTACACGTGCCGCAATTTCCATCGAAATTTTTTAAAGCTTTTTTCTAATCAAAAAGAATCAAGTGACATTCACACAAAAATTTTCATAAATTTAAAATTTTTCTATCAATATTCCTGTGTTCGTGGATAACTTAGTAAATTTTTCTTGTTTTAAAACCATTTATTTTGTCCACTGAATTTATCTACCTGTAGTACCTGTAGTCAGACCCATTCTATTCTACGATGTCACTGTCTGGTGGCCAGCATTCAAAAAAACCACTTTCAGGAGCAGACTGGGTAGAGTTCAACGGTTGGTTGCTATTTTAATTACTGGAGCTCTACCGGCAGCCCCACCAAAAGCTCTGGAAACTTTTCGCAATTTTATTCCCCTGGATTTGTAGAGTAAACTTCAAGCGTGTTGCAACGTTATAAGATTGAACGCGACTCATATTTGGAGATACCGCGCCACAGGTCACACCCAGAAATTGTCTTTCACGCAAATTAGGCTATTAATGACAGGAATGATTGGAATATTGCTCATGCTCCCGATCAGAGTTTCATGGCAGAGTTTCATAGCCATCTTCATGGATGGCTCTAAGCTCGATGAAAGGGTAGGCTGTGGAACTCACTTACTAACGCTCTTAACCAACTTTAAATTGAGGCAACCAGACTACTGTAGCGACTTCCAAGTAGAATTTATTGCAATCATGGAAGACGCAGAATGGTTACAGGGATCTCTGGTTACAAACCGATCAATCAAGTTGTCATCATATCTTTTCTATGTACAATAATTACACCACATCAAAAGTGACACTGAAATGCAGAAGCACTTTAAACAAGCTCTCAGTAAGATGCAAAAAGCCGTGGTCTGGATTCTCGAACATTGGGTCTATCTGATCGGCAACCGCGTGGGCTCATCTCAACCCAACGCTATTGTGAATTGCCGAAACAATAAACGATATGTGTGTGGTAGAACAAAATAGTATAACAGAAAAGAAAGTGTGAGTGCAAAGAGTGTTAAGCAAAGACGAGAGCATTTATAAATAATAAAATTAGTGAAAATGAGAGCACATCAATGTACTTTCACAAGAAATTTTTGAATTCATATCATGGAATCAAAATGTGAAAATGGGAGCGCGGTTGAATTTGTCTATTTTTCAATCGTTCACTAGGCACAGGAAAAAGGTAAAAACTTTACTTCGTAAAAAAATTAAATGGCTTTAAATTATAAAAATATTTTTACAACCGAAAACGTTCTTTAGACAAAATTTTCATTTGCATTAACATAAGCACTAAAGCAATATTTTTTTTTTTTTTTGATAAGGAAAAGGTCTGAGATTCAAAAAATCCTAAACCACAGCTGAGATAATATTAGGCCAAACAACAAGTAATCTATTATTTTTGCAGTAACTGGAAGACTTTATTTACCAAAGTTAGAATTAGCCAATTTGTGTACTCACCTGGTCTCACGTGGTGGTCAGGGACGCGACTGTTACACAGTATCAATACCATCAAGAGTATTCACACTTTCAGCTCGCTGATTTTTGTTTTTATCTTTGCCGAAGAAAAATTGTACCAAAAAGCTCATACGTGTACACTACTGAATTAAGTGATCAACAATTCTCCCATTACCTTTCTTAGTACAAAATATCATCTCTCTAATGGCATCTAGTGTAATCCAAATGCACTTATAAATCTCTATGTTTATATCTACAGATATAGTACAAATCAAAAAAGTTATTCCAAGTAAATATAGTTTAAAAAACATAAAAAAAAGTTTTTAAAGAATATTACACTAAAAAGTTGAAAACAATTTTGGAAATAAAAAAATAAAATACTTGTACAATTGAGAGAAAAGCGTGGGGCGCTTTGTGCCATAATTTTCATGTATCGGGTGCCCCACGCTTTTCTTTCAATTGTGCAAGTATTTTTTATATACTATTGTCTTAAGTATATTTCCAACATTATTTTTAAATATTTAGTCTAATATTCTTTAAAAGCGTATTTTTTTACCTTTTTTAAACTATATTTATTTTATATATTTTTGTAATTAACTCTATTTTGTTTTTATTTTATTTTTTATGCATTAATTCGTGCGGTTTTCTGAGAGAGGACACTACTAGTATTATTTCGCGTCATGTTCATCTGTGGTTATATTCATTTCAAAGGTACTGTCATTTCGCGTCGTTTTCAGTAGATGTCATTTGTTTTAGCGTGAACAACAATTTGTTTCCTTCATTTGAAAATGTCGAAATTTGTACCAGATAAAGTGTTCTTGCGGAGAGTTTTTCTTCATTACTTTAACATGAAGAAAAGTGCTACCGAAAGCCATCATATTATACTGGACGTTTATGATGACCATGCTTTAGCCGAACGAACTTGCCAAAAGTGGTTTGCACTGTTTAAAGGTGGCAATTTCGACTTAGATGACGGAGAACGACCCGGGCAGCCAAAAAAATTTCAAGACGAAGAATTGGAGACATTGCTCGACGCAGATGCATGTCAGACCCAAGAAGAACTTGCAAAAGTATTAGGAGTTCATCAAGCAGCCGTTTTCAGATGATTAAAATCATTAGGATTCATCCAGAAGCTTGGAAATTCGGTGCCTTATGAATTAAAACCAAGAAACGTCGAACGTCGATTCTGCATGTCGGAAATGTTGCTTCAACGCCACCAAAAGAAGTCATTTTTGCATCGTATGTGAAACCCGGCCAACCATCGACATCCACGGCAAAGCCGAATATCCATGGTGCCAAGGTTATGCTATGTATTTGGTGGGACCACTAGGGTGTGCTCTATTATGAGCTATTGAAATCGGGTCAGACCATCAATGGGGACCTCTACCGAAAACAACTGATTCGTTTGAAAAAGGCCATCGCGGAAAAACGACCAGAATATGCGACCAGACACGAATCAATAATTTTTCATAATGACAACGCTCGGCCAAATGTTGCAAGGCCAGTTAAAAACTATTTGGAAAACTGTGGGTGGGAAGTTTTACCTCACCCGCCTTATAGCCCAGACATATGGTATGTAGCACCCTCCGATTACCACTTGTTCAGATCAGTGCAGAATGCCCTCACTGAAGTACGCTTCACTTCAGAACAGGGTATCATGGTATCAGAAATTGGCTCGATTCTTTCTTGACCTCCAAGCCAGAGAAGTTCTTTTGGGATGGGATCCACAAACTGCCAGAAAGATGGGCAAACATCGTAGCTTCCGATGGGCAATACTTTGAACTTTAAATGTATAACAACTTTTTCACAATAAAGTCTTAATTTTCAAAAAAAAAACCCGCACGAATTAATACAAACACATAATTTTATTTTCTTTTAATAATTCTTACATTTTATTATAACTTAATAATTTTTCCTATTTTATTTTATGCTATTATATTTTTTTATTATTTTGCTTGTTTTTTACCTTTTTTATGTCAATATAAATTATTTAAGGAGTAAGGTCAAAAAAAATTGTTTTTTTTATTGGCTAAATTCTTTGGACCTTCTAGAACAAGGCACAAAAGGTCTTACCGAGCGCACCGGGCCGCTCCGATATATATTTTGCATGTCTCCAAAGTTTAAATGCATTTTTCTCGAATCACGTTTTTGGAAGAAATTTTCAATATTTTCAATTGGATTTTTTCTCAGACCTTTTTAATATTATTACAGAAAGAACGACGTACGGGGTTTTAGATAATCTCATTTAAACAATAGTTATAAAGAATTAGGTGCCGTTTTTTTGGTCGAAAAGGAGGTTTTTTTATCAAAAGCTTCCAAATCAATAGTCCAAAGGACCTAATTATTTTTATTATTTTTTTTTAATTCATAATCTAATAATATTTGTTATCCATTAAGTTCATAATTACAAACATACATATATACATATATTTCTAACAATGAAACTATATATCTTTAACACCGAATATCTGAAATCAATGACCTTCTATGTATTATGCATTTCTTATAACAGTATTTACAATAATAATTGCCATTTTGCAAATATGCTCCTCCCCACCAGTCACCGCAACATCAAAGTATAACGGAAAGTGACGCGTGACGAACGAATATAAATCAATGTAATAAATACAAAAGAGAAGACGAACTCATAAATAAAACGTTATGAAATTGACATGACAACAAAAACAGGAACATAGGCAAAAAGAAAAAAAAAAAAATAGCAAAATACAGAAATAGAACTAAATACTCAAAGTCTGTGGACAAACACGTCAATGTTGTCGTCATCTCCGTCGCTCCTCTTCGACTTCCTTCAGCACACCAGGCTCTTTATCTACGTCTTGTAGACAAACTGTTTGCCGGCTGCGCTGTGGTGTAAGCCTTGCGGGGGGTGAGGGTGACAAAACAAATGAATAAATGTGCATTTTGAAGGACATATAAACACAGTTCACACACACACACACACACACACATACACGCATTTATGAATTATTTCCAGCAAACAACACTCTCACACGCCTCAATGTATGCAACATACGCAGAAAGACATTGCGCAACCCACTGCGACCAGACGTGCAAAGAGACATACAGACAAACAGTCAGACAGACAGACAGATAGCAAGCAAAAACAAACAAACAAATCGAGACAGGGATAACCGTTGCGGCGTTGATATATTTGCCAGCAAATTGCATTGGCATTTGCTGATACGCAATGCAGTGTGTGTGGGTGAGGGCGAGTAAGTGCGCAGTAGAGATGTAGAAGGTCGATTGTCGGCTCAAATGTTGGTAAGGTCGATTGCCAGTGCCGGCATACGAAAGTGAATTGACGCTTTTTGCGCACTTCAATTTTAAACTATTTCATCATAAAATGGAAAGTGTGAGTGATATTTGTTATTTTTGTATTTTTTTTTATATTTTTTCATAATTTTTTTTTTTTTTTGTTTTTTTGTATATTTATGTGTTTTCACCATTTGCAGATCTCAATGGTTTATTGGCTTATGCGTCTATAAATGCAATTATTACCATAGTAATGACACGTACCAGTTGCTCGTCGCGCATTGCCTTGCATTCATTCATTCCAATGTACGCACATGCATACATACATACAAAAGTGTATGAGCAATGGTTAATGGCATGGCTATATTTGCAGCGTGTCTCTAGCGATTGCGTCGGTATCAAATATAATCGATTTTATAATTTTATGATTATATTTCTTTTTTTTAAATTTTTTTTAATTTTTTTTTCCTCGTCATTTTGTATATTTGCTTATTATCATCTATAGACTAGTGGAGATTTACGCTGGTTAGAGAATTTGATGTTGTATATTCGTATATGCTTTTTTCAACGAGTTGGAACCATGGAGAGAATGAGTTAATTGTAGGAGTTTTAGTGGCTTATAAAAAGATACTCAGGATATACGTTAAGTGTATCAGCTTAATACACTATCCAGACTTTAATAGTGCCATTTTCAATTGAATCTCTTCTGACTGAGAGTCTGTAGGTAACTATGGAGTGCCTAAGATCTAGTACTACCCTTCCTTATGTGCCTGGTTGGGGATTAGCCTTCCAGAAGGTGCTTGCAAGTATGATTTCTGTGGTAGCATCAGACAGGAGGTTTCCTGTTAGGGGTCTTCAAGTCCGTGTTCTGAAGTACTTATAGCTTCTTCCTTACTGATTCGCTACGCATGGGTTGGTGTTGGTATTATTCTCCTTTTTTCTGTACCCAAATCTACTTACTGAAATCTTCTTTCCCATATAATTTATTGCAGATTAAGAGTAAGTTTTTAGTAATAGTAAACTTGCTTAAACAGAAGGCTTTCTCGAGCATATTAGTTGATGCAAGGTACACATTGCAGAGGCGTTTACAATCACTCTTTATCACGTTCAAACACGAATCTTCGCTAGATTAAAAATTCTAAATTCAACTCACTGTACGACATACCTGTCATAAGAAGCGACTAAAATCCAATAGCTCCCGGTGAAGACTTGAGCTTTAAGGCTTATAAACATCGCAAACATCGTCGTGTCTTTGCCCTTGAAAAACATGATATTTATCCAAAATTCCTTCAAAAAGTCATCCTGACTGGTGAGACTATGATAAGCAAACCTGTTGCATTCCGAACAAATCAGCTTCCCCAATGAAAGTGAATGACTTCATGGGCAACAGATGTCTTCCTACAGTATATTTGTAATGAAAGCCTTTGGTGACAAGCCCAATGACCATGTTTTTATATGAGAAATCATATAAACCATCTCCCTCCTAGTTGATAACCAGATGGAAAAACCAAATAACCAAAAATCAAGTAACATAATTCTAACGACAGTCCGGCCAATCCTGAGCTTTAATTTGAAGAGGACAAAAATGATAATAATATGTCATTCGGAAGGCTAGGGTTCGATTTCTGGTCCGACCAACATCCAAATGATTATAGGTCTGGGGCGAAAATCGCTTCAGCGATTGCAAAGCGCCGAAATTTTTTATGTATTTTAGAAGACAATTTCTTTTTATCTAAAATTAAATTTAATTAAGTATATTCCCGGTGCCGTACTAACATCCAAAAATTTATAGAAAATTAATTTAAATAAAAAAATTTGTTAAATTATTTAACTGTGGTCGCTCCTCGGCAGGGAATGTCAACCCCTCCGAGTGTATTTCTGACATGAAATAAAGCTCCTCATATAAAAAACCATCAGCCGTTCGGAGGCGGGAAAATATCATCGGCCGAATTATAAAGGGTGGTTAAATTTTCATGGGCCGATGTTGATTTTGAATAAAACACAAGCTATTTAGGAAATTATTGAAATTTTATTTTATTATGATATATTGGTATTACTCAATTATGTATGTAACAAAATATCGGCCAAATGAGCGCCGCGACCTCGGCGGCACACCTCCATACGATGGTCCAAATTTTCGATGACGCTGAGGCATAATGGAGTTTCTATGCCGTTAATGTGCCGAATTATCTCATCCTTTAGCTCTTGAATTGTTGCTGGCTTATCGACGTACACCTTTTCTTTCAAATAACCCCAGAGAAAAAAGTCCAACGGTGTCAAATCACATGATCTTGGGGGCCAATTGACATCGCCATTACGTGAGATAACACGGCCATTGAATTTGTTGCGCAAAAGAGCCATTGTTTCGTTAGCTGTGTGGCAAGTGGCACCGTCCTGCTGAAACCACATATCGTCCACATCCATATCTTCCAATTGTGGCCAGTGTCCATAAAAAATTCGTTATCATCTCACGATAGCGAACACCATTCACAGTAACTGCCTGACCGGCCTCATTTTGGAAAAAATACGGCCCGATGATGCCGCCAGCCCATAAACCGCACCAAACAGTCATTCTTTGTGGGTGCATTGGTTTTTCGACAATCACTCTTGGATTCTCATTCGCCCAAATGCGGCAATTCTGTTTATTGACGAATCCACTGAGGTGAAAATGTGCCTCATCACTGAAGATGATTTTCTTTGAAAATTTTCATAATAAGTCTGGATAACTTTAACACGTTGTTGGATTGTGTATCTCTCCATGGTTCAAATTGAGTAAGTCTGAAATAGAGAAATGTCAAATTAAATTCGGAAAAAAACTTGGCGTTTAGGTGTGGTTCACATTCAACATCGGCCCTTACAATTTAACCACCCTTTATATAAGTACATTTTGAACATTGTTATACATGACCTTTAGTCATTTTTCGTTTAGCTTCATAATTCCATCAGTGTACAACTACTGTGGCTTATCGGCAAAGAAATTGGCAGATGATTTTCACTGGCGCTTCGGTTGGCCAATGGTAGTCATATGACGCAGTGCCCGGGAGATATATTAGATGTATCAAAAACTTCCTACCAAGCCCCGTCAATTCTTGCATCAAAGACGAATGTGGTTAGTGCTTGGTTTTAACTGGTTATTTGTTGGCAGTAAAGCTTTGAATTCTCCGTTTTGCTAGGTTATAATAGCCTATAATAGGCAATTCACTTCCAGTTCCAATATAAACTCAACATCACCTTATTTGCTGTCAATTTAAGCTTCAAAATCATTTGTAAAGGATCACCGCACTTGCCTATGATTATTTTTGTATTGAACTTTTTTTTTACCTCTGATGAGTCACTTTAAACCTTCTTCTACTGTTTCACGTTTCAGAAACTTTTCACCACCAGTGTTCAATTAAATGTTTTTGTGTTGATTCATGAGACACCCAAGCATCGAGCTTCTTTGTGTACCCTTTTATGATATTTTTTTATATGATCGCAAACTCTCACATGGGTATTGCCTAATGCCTCGGCTATCTTCTGACAACTGGCGTGCCAATCTTGGCTCACCGGTGCAGAATTTCATCGGCTTTTTGAGTGGCTGGCGAAACAGAACGAAGTGCATCTCTGACATCAAAATTTACGGAACAGAATCGGGCAAACCAGTCCTGGGTCCATCCCACTTGCGTCATTCTCTCTATAAGCCACAGAATTTTTTTACTTTTTAGGAGTGTTTTTACTTTTCTTATGATTAAAAATACATTACTTATTTCTTTGGAAATGAGTATTCAAAACAAATCATGACGAAAACTCCAAGATATACTTGGAAGACCTCTTGGATCGACAGTGGTTTCAAACGTACAGCGCGATATTTTGAAACTGACAAACTTACCTGTCAAACTAAAAATGTTTTGTTTTAGTTAAAATTCTGGCGTTTATGAAAATAGAACCTGGGCATCATAGCTTTGGACAAAAAGCAGTGAACAATAATAGTTCGCCCGAAATATTTTGCAGAGACCAGGCACATTTGTCACCCGGCCAATACGTAAATAAGCAAAGTTGTTGCATTTGGGGCTCCGAGAACCCTCAAATAATTAAATAGAAACCCTTAAAACCAAAAACTTATTATCTGGTGCACACTTTGGTCCGGAGGTGTGATTGGATCTGACTTTTTTGAAAACAACAACGACGAGACTCTCACTTTCTATTCGGAATGTTATGATCGTGTGATAACAGACTTGTTTTGGTCTGTAATTAAAGAATATGTTACCGGTCTGTAAATATCTCCGCAAGTGCAACGTGAAACTCCTGGGTACGCTTGCTGATGTGCGGCTTAGCTCGCCGAATTGTGTTGGGTTTGGATGCTCACTGATATGCTGCCTCGTCTTAACAAAAAAAGAAAAATACAATCGTGCCCTCTCTCAGGAACAAAACTAATGATCCCATCCTTTGCAACACTTCCTAAGACTCGGTCATTGTCCCTCCCAATCTGTAGTCGAATTTCCTCGGTCTGTGCCTAATCGCTCGATTTGCTTCGGTTTCCCCTGGCTGGCCCTCATGCTCCCACCGGATCAAAAGCGATGTTACACGAGAAGTGCTTCTTGATATTTACGCAATAGGATGACCAAATGTGTTGAATACGTGCAAGAGCTTTCGAAAAAATGTACAGCATCCAAGATGTTTAATGTGAGTACCTGCCGACGTCAACCCAACTTCACGGTGTTCAAAAGCACAACGGATCAACAGTGTTGATCAGCACCCCATAGTGAGAGTATTACAAAAGGTAATACTAACATTATGGTACCAATCGGCTGTGTGATATGGACACACTAACCACCTTGTTAGGCTAAAATCTAAAATCTCTGCCGTGCTATGGGTCCAACAACCGGTAGCAATGCTACTCCACCCCGAGTTGGCCAACTACACCTCACACCAACTCTTCCCGCATTTTGTTTAAACCACAGCCACCACGATACTTCCCGAAGGGACTTGTCGCAATTAACAGGTCGGAGTAAGCTCCGAGGACTCTTGTTCCCCATTGTACCAGGTTTAAAGTCTCCGGAGTTACTACCAATTGGGCTTCCATATTACCCTGGATTGGTAGCCAGGATATTAGTTGCCTTGTACAACAGGCATCCGCGGGTGTTTTCTATTCTCGGACCCGCACGGGGAGCAAAAAATGTACAGTTTTTTATTTTTCTTTTCTTTTGTTTTAAACGAATTAATTCGTATAGTTATATATTATACTTGGAGGGATGTTTTTTTTTCGTCGGCTGCTGATGATCAAAAGAACCAAAAAACGAAATTTGTGAACTTAGCCGCAAATATCAGAGAGCCTGTGGAAACTGTTTTTGTTGTTGTTGTTGTAAGCGCAAAAATATTCCTCAAAGTACATAATTTTTGGGGAATATTGCGAGAGTGACGGTCCTTGGCCGGATAAAAAAATCCGGGTCGTTCCGGTATAAAGACCCGACTCTCGCGGGAACAATTGGATTTTAGTCGCCTCTTACGACAGGACAGGCATGACGAAACTGTTTTTGTCATTTTCAGGGTTGCAAAAGCGACTTTGACAATATGTGGTTTCAATAAGATGGTGCCACATGCCACACAACACAAATATGGCCATATTGCGAGTGAAATTTCCCGGCCGCATAATCTCTAGTCCTGGCGATGTCAACTGGTCACCGAGATCGTTCGATTTGACACCGTTGGAGTTCATCGAGGAGCTACGCGAAAGAAACCCTTCAACTTTTGAGCACCTGAAACCAACACTCGTTAAGTTATGTCTGAGATATCGCCAAATATGAGCGAAAAAGTGGTCGAAAATTACCTCAAATTAAAAAATTTTACTCAAACAAAAATCGGCTCATAAGTTCGAATTTGACAAAAAGAAAACAAAATTTCGTTAACGACAAAACAACAACAATAACAAATTAATTAAATTTAAAAACCATTAGTAGCTTATTTCCTAAACAAAAACACCCAACGTGTACTCGTACGGAAACGAAAATCCACAAACACATTTGTACACACACATACAAGTATGCACATTCATTTATACATAGTTGTATTTCTATTATAGGTATGTGACAATAATTTAATAAAAATACTCCCGCTCCAAATAGCTACGACATGCCGAAAATAATTTTATTGACTTACCGTCACCCCGAATCCATTCACACATAGAGACCAAAAGTGAGTGTGAATGAACAAGCAAAGGAATGTATATACACGTATGTGTGTGTGTATGTCTTAATATGGGTAACATATTGGTTGGTCATACCGTTATTGGGCGCATCATCCAATGTAGACGGCTAGACAGCTTGGCAAATTGTAACGGAAGTCGCTTAATTTCAGTACATTTCAATGCACTCAACATTCATATCCGTCCGTGTGACGCTGAGGTGGTGAGGACGGTGGAAGGGGCACATACATATATACATACAAACATTAACACAAACAGATTTGTACTTAGATACCCATTATAACCAAGGCAAGGCGCACACATCCTTACTAGCGGAGAGTAACGGAATTACCCAGCGCTTCGAGCGAACGCCCTTGAACTGACGACGCCCGAGGTTGGGCGGTGTTTATTTGCCAACATCTTCACTTCCTCATTAATTTATTTACATTTTCTAGGCAAAAAAAAAGCAAAAAAAAAGACAGAAAAAAACACTACAGTGATAAAAGAAAAAAGACAGCAATTGAGAAGTGAAAAAATACAACAAATAACAGGCAATGCGAAGAAAGAAAACATGTGGCACTTGAAGTGCCTGTGTGGCACGTACGAATGGGTGCGCGCAAATACATACATACACATACATACACTTCGTCGGAATTTGGCGTATGCATACGAGTGATGGCATGCTAGAATACACTCCCACCCAGACACACATACGCACACATCAACACATACTTGTAGGAAACAGTATTAATGAAAACAGAAATTACTTCCGCACATTGGCACGTTCTTCGCAAAAAAGTAGACAAAAAAAACGAAAAAAAATGCACCAAAAGAGGCGAAGAGATGATGTGTAAAAATGTGATAACGAAAAATCCGCAAAATGAAAAGAAGTGTTGGCAAAATTAGGCTTCGCACACACATGTATGTGTGTGTGTGCGTATGTGTGCACTCATATCAATAAAGGCAGCGCGAAATGCAGTTATGAATAACAAGCAACAGCTGAAGATGTCATTTGCCATTTGCTGGTTTATCATATACATACATATACGTATCCACATAGAAGCAAGGAATAGTCATATACATATTTATGTATATAGAAGATAAACATAAATGGTAGATTCCAGCAAAATGGCGATGTTTGTACATTGAAAATATTGGACGAACTAATCCTTTTATTAATTCCTAACAACATATACAAATATACATACATACCAGGTGTGTTAGTTGAAATTTGCCGGTTTTTTCGATAAAGAAAACACTTAATTTTCAGAGGAATCTCAAAATTTTTTTATTCAAAGTATTGACCATTGGTTTCTACACATTTCGCCCATCTCTCAGGCAAACTATGGATACCATTCCAAAAAAACTTTTTCTCTTTCGAGGCAAACCATTCGACGAGCCATTTTTCGACTTCTTCAAAATTAGCGAAGCACTGCTCTGCAAGGGAGTGTCCCATCGATGCGAAAAGGTGATAGTCGGACGGGGCGAGGTCTGGAGAGTACGGCGGGTGCGAATTCCCAATTAAGAGTTTTTGATGTGTCCTTCACCAGTTTAGCGGTATGAGACGGCGCGTTGTCATGTTGCAAGATAACTTTGCCATGTCTTCGGGCCCATTCCGACCGTTTTTCGATCAACGCATGATTCAAATTGATCATTTGTTGTCGGTAGCGATCCGTGTTCACCGTTTCACCAGGTTTTAACAACTCGTAGTACACCACACCCCACTGGTCCCACCAAACACAGAGCATTGTCTTACGGCCAAAGCGATTTGGCCTTGCAGTCGATGGGCCAGCTGCACCAGGGGAAAGCCATGATTTTTTTCGCTTCAGGTTCTCAAAATAAATCCATTTTTCGTCCCCCGTGACAATCCGATGCGAAAAAAAATTCCTTTCGAATCGTTGAAGCAGCATTTCACAAAGGGTTTTTCGATTTTCCATTTGTCTATCGTTCAGCTGGTGTGGCACCCATTTTCCATACATCTGTATCTTTCCCATGGCTTTTAAACATTGGCAAATTGTTCCTCGAGTCACATGTAATGTTTCTGCCAATTTTTTTTTGCGATTGGGTTGGATCAACATATAATTCCTCGTCTTCGAACTTTTTCTCTTCACCGGGATGTTCATTGTCTGTCAAATCGAAATCTCCACTTTTAAATTTACGAAACCATGTCTCACATGTTCTAATCACTGGAGCATGTTCACCATAATTTTCTACCAGCAACCGGTGAGCTTCTGCTGCTTTTTTCTTTTGATGAAATAAGAAAATCAACGAATGCCGCAAATGCGATTGCGGTGTGCAGAGCCGGCTGTCTTGAGAGTCAAACCTCTAACCTCGTATGCCGATGATTGCACGATATTGGTGAACTGCTGCCTCGCTGATCTTTCCCACTTCTTCACTGCAAAACATCTACGAATATCACCGACCAAGTCCTCGGCTACCCTCTTCACCAGCTGGACGAAGGAGTACAGGCATGAAATAGATGTGAAGACCGATGACCAAAAAATTTCGACTGTAAACAACCCAAAGCTATTGGGAGTCACATTCGATAGTCTGCACTCTTCACTCTTCACAACCGCAATTGCCGCAAAACTCCTGAGCCGCAACAAAATACTCAAAGCGCTAGGCGGCAGCATCTGGGGTAAAGATAAAGAAACCTTGCTGGCAATTTACAAAGCAATTGGCCGGCCGGTCGAAAGCTATGTTGTGCTGATCCGGCGACGAACGAGAAGCGGTGGAAGAAGTTACAGGCCTGTCAGAATACTGCGACAGGAAATCTTCTGATGTCCCCGGAACATCACTTGCACAGCGAAGCATCTATGCTACGAACTAAGGAGCACAATTCTTTGCTGTGCAAGCAGTTTCTACTGGAATGTTACCGCAGGAAGCACCCCAGCAGGCACCTCACTGAAGCTGAACCTTCACCTAGGTACATCAGAAAGGGAGTACTTGACTTGAAGAGTACCATCCAGCAACACGTACCTACAAAAATCGCAGGACAGAACGGCGTACAGACAAGCACTGAATGCCATTCACCAGGAGTCAGTGAATACTTCCAAATACTTCCTTCCCGTGAATGGCGTGCTCGGAGTAAAACTACCACCTATTGCAGACAACGAGCTGGAGCTGCCTCGAGAGACCCGCGTGAACATGGCACAACTTAGATCTAGATATTGTAGCAGGTTAAACTCCTACGACTCGACCCCAGCACACCCAACGTATGCCCTACGTGTGGAGAGTCTCTGCACGACACTAACCACATCTTCATATGCCCCCTTAAACCAACTCCTCTAACCACCCTCTCTCTTTGGTCCAATCCCGTCGAAACAACACACACGAACAGATGTCAATCACTTGGTGTGAGATACAGACTATAAAGTGGATGCATTAAAACCTCCCAGCTAAGCTCTGAGAGCTTCAGGCCAGTCACTACTGATGTGTTTGGTCTGGCGTTGTCCTGATTAGACACAATCCCCCTACTGTCGGCCAAAGCTGGGCACTTCTTCACGATGGCTTTCTTTAGACGGCCCAATTGCTCACAGCGTAAGTCCGAGTTAAAAGTTTGACAGATGAATGAAGCTCATAGTGGATGATTCCCGGTCAATCTCACCACAAAGACAATAGTACCTTCTTGATCGTAAATTCTAGCTTGAAGACCATTCAATCAATAACAATATTTTCCTATCTTTAAGAAATATTTTTTTTATTAAAAATATATTTATTGCTACCAACTCCCTGTGAAAGGTAATTTGAGTAACATTTTTTTGGAGTCCCCCATATGCAAACAAACCATCCTCGTATTGCCTGTCAATTCAATGCAAAATTATGTTTCAATAACTGTGCAAATACAGACTTGAACGCGCAAACACCCATACTCATACATGTATGAGCATGACTTGAAGCTGGCATATGCTATTTGTCTATTAGTTTGTGTTAATCTTCCAATACTGGTGGCTTTCAACCTCAGGCTCGCTGATTTTCTTGTTTACTTTTTTGTTTTGCTTCACATGACAATTCTATCGCATTGCTTCAGTGTACCATACATTAATGGAGTCATACAAATGTAATTATGCGATTTATCAATGCGGTTGTGGATGGGAAGAAAAGAAAGCAAAGAAAAGGCGGGAAATTATTAGAAAAAAAAAATTGGATTTTATCTCTAACGAACGCCAGAAATCTTAAATCTATTGGAAAAGTCTACTAGCTTACCTAAAATAGTAAATGTTTTAAGACATATTAGTAAAGATACTGCCTTAGAAACATATTTAGGTCTGATCAGTCTGAGAGAGCATGATAAACTTAAGCACAGAGGCTGAAGAAAAACTTCAGGGGGGGCGTCCATGACTTCACAACACATAGCAGGACGGGAATGATGAGGGACTTGTAGAGCCTGGTTTTTATTCGTCGGGAGAGAACTTCAATGGCCTACTCAGTACAAAGTAGGACCTGTTAGCAAGAGTGATTCTACTTTGGATTTCAACTATTTTCCTACTTAACTCCTAGCTTGAAGACCGTTCGAGCTCCATCACTTGTATATTTTGTACAGTAATACAGAAGTCAACTTGATATCTACCTGCTTGGGGAGATTCCTTTGGTAGTGCTCGGTGTTACCCCGAAAAGGATCATTATTGAATAGTAATGTAGTTTATATTTGTCCTACCTGCCGATCTTTAAGTAGACAGGCTGAAAACTTTCAGTTACTTCTACCATGTCGACATTGGTATGCAGCCTAAGAGTGACAGAAGTGTTTAGCATCATCAGCGGAGAAATCTGGACAAACTCTGGGTTCTTATATATTCCTTTACGGCCAACTGCCATGGAAAATATTTGATGACACTGAAAAACTAAGGTAGCCGATAGTACTAATCTCAGCGACGGCGCCTGTGGGAGCCATATCGTGAGACTAAAGTTACGTTGACTGTGTTTTTCGGGATTTAATTTCATCCTTGCGTATTCTCACATATTTTGGACTTTATGCTGAAACATTTAATTGTCTTAATTTCCCCCTTCTCCATTCGAAAGCCCCTGTTACGAACGCTCTGAAGACAGAGTTTTGATCTTCAAGACATTGAAATGTAATACATTGTAATACAAAAACTGCCTAAGCTGGTCACAAACACAACGAACCCAAGCAAAAAGAGTACACCCATTTTAAAAAATGGCTTACCCACAAAGAAAAGGAATATAATTACTACAATGAGCGAAGAGTCTCTGAAGTTCTTTCAAAGAGTTTTAAGTAAAGGAATTCCTCCAAGGTCTGTTAAAACCATTTCAGGAGAGGCCTAATAAGGTGAGCTCTATAGGAATTATATTACCCAAAGGATCTGGGAACATACTGCCTACTTCGTCCCCTTACGATCGACCACAATACTTACGGGGTGGTATAGATACCCCGAGAGTTTAAGAGCGAACACTTCTCCATCCTGCTGAATGGCAGCGAAAATGCAAAACCCGAAGATGACCATGAACCAGCCATTGATTATGATGAAAAAGGCTTAAAGAACAACAAAACGGCCGGAGCCGATGGCTTACGAGCAGAGCTATTTAAATATGGTGGTGAAGAGCTGGTAAGGTGCAAGCATCAGCTTCTTTGTACGAGTAGAATAAGGTAGGACGAAAACATACAAGACAATTTGAACCTAAATGTGCTCTTTCCAATCCAGAGATTCCACTGTCTGCGCGAGTTGACGTAGGATCACCCTTTTTAATATCGCATATAAGGTTCTGTCGAACGTTTTGTATGAAAGACTAAAGCCCATCGTCAGAAAGTTGATTGGGCCTTATTGAAATGGCTTTAGTCCTGGTAGATCCACCATTGAACAGATATTCACCTAGCACAGGAACTTGACTTGGACAGTAAGCTGTAGTCTATGACTGAATTAGATATTTTCGCAGAACTTATACGGCTGTGTAAGCTGACGCCATGACGACACTAGAAGCGCAGTCTGAATTGGGAGGAAACTATTAATGCTGTTCAATACCAAACGAGATTTCAGGCAGGATCACTCTTTATCGTGTGATTTCTTCAATTTGATGCTGGGGAAAATAATGAAAGCTGCAGATGGTCGAGATCGTAAATAATTTCGCTTATCTAGAGACCAGCATTAATACCAATAATAATGTCAACCATGAAATCCACGACAGAATAACTTCTGACAGCAGGTGTTGCCTTCGACTTAGTAGGCAATATAAAAGTAAACTCCTTTCTAGACGATCAAAAACCAAACTCTACCAGTCGCCCATCATCCCCAACCTACTATATGGCGCAGAAGCATGTACGATGTCGACATCCAATGAAGCGGCGTTAGGAGTTTTCGAGAGAAAAGTCTTACGAACGATTTATAGTCCTTTGCACATTGGTAACGGCGATTACCGCAGGAAGGAAAAGTTTACGAAGATATGAATGATCGCGGCTACCCGGCAAGGTCATGTCGTCCGAATGGAAGAAAGCACTACAGCCTTGACAGTATTCCATGCAGTACCTGCTGGTTTAAGCAGATGAAGAAGAATACCTCTACTCCGTGTAAAGGATCAAGTAGAGAGCGACCTAGTTTCAATCGGTTTATCCAACTGGTGCCAAACAGGGAAGAGATAATAGTTCCCTCGAAAATCCTTATGCGCCATCTTTAGCCTCTTTCAGACATCCCCTGAATTAATTATACTCTTTTGCATTATTCAATACCTTACACATATATACATACATACATAAATTGCTGCATATTATGTAATTTCGCCATTTAACGAAGACACATACGTATAGATGCATACATACACACATATACCATGCATATGAAACCCCATAGTGCTCATAATTTTAGAGCGATCACCGCCATCAAGGCGAAAATTGCATAATACGACCGGAGCGCAATAGTGAAACGCTTAGTGACAGTATTTGAATTTTTTACATTTTTTTCGCATTTTCTTTCCTTCTTCTTTACCATCGTCATTGTCATAGATGCTGCACAACAATAGCTCGGTTGTCTCGTTGTCATTATAATTTCTGACATTTTTCTATTGTATTACATCCACATATTTGCATACACCATACTCGTCTATGTATACACGTATGTACATATGTATATTTAATGCTTTTATACACTTAACCTCATACGAACTTATGAAACATTCAAATAAATGTCAGGTCACACAATCAGACGATAAACGAAAGCGATAGGAAGGAGGTGTAGAGGAGAGGTTAGAGAAAAATGAAATGGTGGGGAATTAAACACCCGCCACTCACTGCAATATAAGTATGTGTGTGTATGCATGTGTGGAGTTAGCATTCGTCTGCATTTGCACTTCCATTTACGCTCATAAAAATATTATAAAAGAATTCATGATTTTTTTATTTTTATTTTTATTTTATTTATTTTTTTTTTGCAATTTTACAACTTCATAACTGTAATACGCGTACATAAATATATACATACATATATATCTCAGTGCATGTGCGCAAATAACATATATAAATATATGCAAATTCATATAGAAACTCCTGCATATACTATTTAGCTCGCTCTCACTTTCTCCCAGCAGAAAATTGAATTCCGCTCATCATCTAAATCGATGATAAAATACACATTTCCGTTCGTTCCAGAAGTAAAGAAAAAAGTTTTAGCGCTAAAGCGAAGAGAGAGTAGAGCGACTGTTCCCTCTCACAATTTGATGACCTGCAATGAAAATGTTTGAAAGCTGGACTGGAACACAAACTTGTTTTCTTGTCAAATGAAAAACACATTCCACTCCGCCTTCCCTAAGAGTATTTCGGAAAAAGAAAGGATTGTCAAACTCAGTCTACTCTACAATCTCTAGGCATGACTTTTAACTCATTCTGTGCTGACTTCCTTTGGAATGAATTAAAAAAGTCAGAGACATTCAATTCCAACATCCAAACGAATGAATTAAAGAAGCAACCGAGTATCAAATTCATTTCATTATATTTTCTGTAGTTATAACTTACAGTAACAAATACTTTTTCGTTCCACTGTACCTACCGCTGGAATAATTTTGAATAGGGAACATTTGTTATAATCATTATTTTCCACCTTCTGGAAGAATGACTTAAAGTAGCGAATGATTGTCATAGACATTACACTCTACCTACCATAGGAATGACTTACATAAGAATGGGTTAGAGTAATGAAAAATTGTCATAGTCACAGAAATAACTCTGAAAAAAATTCGCTAGAAATTCTACCTGTCCTGCTGCTTAGAAAATACTAGGAGCAGCAAACAATTGTTATAGGCATTCCACTCCGCATTGCATTGGAATGTCTTCGAGAAGCAAAGATTCCATTTCGCCTTCCTTAAAAAGTACTTAAAGTAGCAAACGATTGTCAAACATATTCCACTCTTCATTCCATAGTAATGACTTTGATGATCTAGTGATTGCCAATATTATTCCGCTTCAACTTCTGAAGGAATGTGTTTGAAAGAAAAGTTTATATACTCCACACTCTCGGCCACAGCAGTAGCATGAAATAGCGAACGATATTGATAAACATTCCATTTTACCTTCTATAGAAATGACTTAAAGAAGTGAACGCTTGTTATAGACAATTTACTATGCCTTTCTTAGGAAAGACTTAGATAGTAGATATTACACTTTTACTCCCATAGGAGTTACTTAAATCACCGAATATTTGCGAAAATCATACTACTCCACCTTCTGTAGTAATGAGTTAAAGAAATATTGCGGTTATATTATACCTTCCGCTCAGCCTTCCATAGAAATGACTGTAAGGGGTTAACGATTGTGAAAGGGGTTTTTCGCTGTCTTAATGTACAAAAAGGGAACAAATATATTTCCTTACTATGCAATGAAATTTACCACCTAAAAATTTGTTTACTGGGATTCTATTCCACATGTAATCACATACCTCTCTGTGTGTACTCTACACTGACGCGCTTATAGGATTTCACCTTTGGTTACACTTCCGCCACTGTGATTTCATTTGATTTGCCTCGTAAGTGGAGTGTTAAAGTGCAACGTGTTAAACGTGTGGCAGCGCACGAAGCGTGTGGTGTGACTTCAACGGATTGGTTGGGTATTTGGCTGGTTGCCTCTATTATGATTGTATGTGTCTGTCTGTCCGCTTGTCTGTCGGTTTGCCTACCTAGCAGATGCTACCTAAAGTTCTGTTGATTTTGTAGGTGAATCCCATTTTTTTTTTTTTTTTTTTTGGTTGGTTGACAGTGCAGGCACTTACTAAGGTAGACAGATAGAGATTTACAGTTAGAGCGCAAAAGGTTTATTCGATTGTGCCGCCAATCTGGGCTTTCATGATTTCCATTTTTTACATATTTTCGCAAGGTTTTTTTTTGGTTTTTGCTTCACTTCACATTTGCTCCAAGTGACAAATTTAAAATACGAAAATAAACCAAGTCAAACGCAATACAAATAGAAATATATCTAGCAGCCGCGGAGTGAAAATAAATGAGATCGTGAATAAGGCTCAGAAAAAGGGAAAGTATAGTATTCAAGAAATATTATCAAAATAAAATCTTTATTGTTTTCGAAGTGAAAATCTATGAGGACAGAACGTGACTTGAAAAGAGTCCTGCCCTTTATTACAGAGTTATAACCTAACTCCGGACAAGGGGTTAAAGTAACTTAATAAATTATAAATGAGCAAAAAAATACGCAATCTGGTTCAATGTTATTTACAGAAAATTGTTTCAGAACTCTAATTCACAGCAGAAATAATAATTCCCACACAGCTGGTGGCTCTGTTTGTGGAAATATACTCGGATAGATCTAAGCTAGTCTGAAGAGTCGGCGATGGTGTAATCTCTTAAAACTCTCCCATGGATATCTCTTTGAAGCAGTGCACCTACCACCATTAACTGCAAGTAGCACAGTAGTAAGGATATCTACATTTTTAGTGACAGTCAGACAAATAATAAATAGCACTAAGCTCGCTTACGCTAAAATACAAAATTATGCTGGACTGAAACTGAACTTTACATGAGATGGTTAAACAGGTCAGACTATCTATCGTACTGATCCTTGATCATAGGAAGCTTGAGGGAACCTGAAAGCAGATCAATCGGAAAGAAGGGATCAAGCGGATACTTCGTTATGAAGCCTTTTGCAAATTGCAAGTTGCTTCTCAAGGAATTTACCTATGAACAAAGGTCGCTTATACATAGGTGGAATGAAATTGCAATTTATCGAAAATCCCATAAAGCATGATAGGAGAAAAAGTCTGACTATCCCTCTTATATAAGACTGTCCTGCTCTGAACAATACTTGTCTTCGGAATTGTGAGACCATATTGTTGAATGGTATATACAAGTTGGCCAACGTCGAAATTGTGGATCTAATGAGATTCGGTATCACAACGGGTAATTTTCCAACAAAGGTGTAATCGATGGTTACCGTTTACCTAATGGACTTAGGTAGATTAAACATTGTCTGCTCACAAAATGGCAAAATTACCTCCTTTCTACTGCCCAAATCTTTTAAAACAAAAGGGAAGGCTTATTTATTTTTTATTTGTCCACTCTGTAAAAAATCCTTCTCTCCATCCCTCTCTTTCCCTCTCTTTCTCTTTATCTTCCTCTCTCTCTCTCTCTCTCTCTCTCTCTTCCTTACTATCTCTCTCTTTCTCTTCCTCTCTCTCTCTCTCTCTTACTCTCTCTCTTTCTCTTCCTCTCTCTCTCTCTCTTACTCTCTCTCTTTCTCTCTCTCTCTATCTCTATCTCTCTCTCTCTTACTCTCTCTCTTATTCTCTCTCTTTCTCTCTCTATCTCTCTCTTACTCTCTCTCTTTCTCTCTCTCTCTATCTCTCTCTCTTACTCTCTCTCTTATTCTCTCTCTTTCTCTCTCCCTCTCTCTTTCTCTCTCTCCCTCTCTCTCTATCTCCCTCTCTCTCTCTCCCTCTCTCTCTCTCTTCTCGCCCTTCTTTAAAAGAATTCAAGCAAATGGCAAGTCTCATTAGCAATTTACGAAGAAACAATTAGTTGGTGTCTAATAAATCATATTTCCCCTATACGAGTTACTAGACAAATCGTGACCACCGGAGAGTGACTTACAATGAACTTCCTCTGAAATCGACACTACTAAGTAAAGGTGTCTACTTCAGACTCACTATCGACTACAGCTTAAGGATTTCTGGCCAAAGTAGAGGTTTCCAAACGGCAACGGAAATAGTAGCTCTCTAGGAAGCGGTTCTAACGCTTTCGAAATGTTGCAAAACTCATCAAGTTACACCTTTTGCTTTTGATAGTGACTCTGAGATCGCATTGGTATGCATGGTAAGGTGCAAAGAGCTGGTTGCATTCTCCATGACTAAGACACAAAAATCTTGGAGAAACCCCTAAAGACAACCAACGGCCCTTTACAGCATAATACTAAAGTCGTCAGCGAGGTCACCTCGTGTATGGTGAAAAAAGTATTCAGAATAATACCAATCCAGTGTAATTCAATCGTACTCACATATATATATATATGTATGTCTTTATAATACACCAACACAACGTAAATCTTAAACTCAATCAAATAAATAGAAAAAATATGATATAAAGAAAGATTTCTGTTCCACATATAACTATATTCATATGTACATACGTGTATGTAAACCAATAGTGATACTAATATTAAGGCAGTGTACGAGTACGACCATACCTCCAAACATACACATATGTATGTATGTCCATACATGATCCTGAAGTTGGTAGAATTATGTAAATCTACAAATAATAGACTCGAATGATGTGCCTGAATATGAATATAAATTGAATTTGTTGAATAGAAATGATGCAGTGGTGACTGTGTCGCAACCAAATCGAGCAAAAAAAAAAACAAAACTCTTGTCAACAACAGCAACAGAAAGGAAAGAAAAGTACGAGGAGGAAAGGAAAAAAAAAACTACTCAAAATGTTGATGACGAAAGGAGTATGTACAAATGTGTGATAGAAAAAAAATAGTAAAAACGTTTTGGTTGGAAAATTTAGTGAAGAGAAATGCAATAGGAAATCAGGGTTGGACAGATACAAAATAATGCAAGATATATTAATTTTTTTGAGCTTTCAACTACAAAAGATTGACCAACGAAAATAGGTTTCTCTGAAGTAATTTTAAAAATATTGAAGCTTTTCTGAGAATACAAAGAAATAGAATAGTTGGCTTAAAAATTAAAAACTTTAATACCTTTGCTTGAGGTATTCAAAAATATTATTCTTTTTCACTTGCCAAGACTGATATAATATTGTATGTAACCGATGAAGCGATTTTTAGCCGAGCAATGGTATAATGAAGTTGGCATCTCATTGGCAACAAGTTTACGAACAAAACGGCATATATTTGATTTAAAGCGAACAAATGTACACAAAGTTATCATATTTTGAAAAATCAATAAAAAAACCGAACGAACTTTTTACTTGACCTAATGTATTAAGTATTGTACAAACCGGCGAAATGGTCCATTCAGAGCTCTACCTTCAACAATAATCCAACTAAGCTCTTATAAAAAAAGCGTCCAGAAGATGTTGTTTTTCAGCAAGGCAATGAAAGACAACATACTTCTATTATGGCCAGGCAAAAATTGACGGACCTTGGTTGGGATGTATTGATGCAACCGTCATATATATCGGGCCTTGCACCATCAGACCATCATTTGTTTCAAAGAGCCACTATTCAAGTCCTTCGCTAATAAGCCACGTAACTTCTGCACTGATTGACTTATGAAGCCAAGTGATAAATGGAAAAATTCATAGAAAATAATGGTCGATATTTACTTCATTAAAATGTAATTAATCCGCGGAACCTTTTTTGAATATACAAAACCAATTAAGAAATCAATTTAACGCATTTATTGTAAAATTTTTCTCTCGTAGAAACAGTTTAGAATTTACCTAAAAATAAATATTCAGCAATTTTAAATTTTTTCTTTTAACCATTTTTAAACTCCCAAAATAATTAAATTATTGTCTATACTTTCAGGCTACCGTATGGTGGAGGCACAGATTCTCGTAAAACTCTCAACTCGAATATAAGGTAAGCCCATCTGCTGGCATGTATGTATTCAATAAACCTAATCCCGCAGCTATCAACGAAAAACAAAGAAAATGTTAAGAGAAAATTTAAAAATAATCGTGCTTTCGCTATCTTCTTCTATTGGGTAAAGTAAAAAGTTCATTCGGATTTTTTTTACGCAAATTGTTCCAAAAGGTTTTCTACCTTATCTTTAGTTCCTTAGCAATTAAATAAGTGCTCACGTGACGGTATGTTTCCACTATTTCCATGATTTACAGTATCGGGCCCATAAACTAAATTAATTTTTTCAGCCGCTTTGGCTGCTTTTTCGCCTTGATCGAAGAAAAATTGTAAAATATAGCGAATTTTCTCTTTATTGGTGTCCATCTTTGACGAGCGCTCACAACGTACTGACTCAATCAATCGAAAAACTGTCAAACAAACTTTTAGCGCGAATAAACACGTTTCAGCGCGGTATAGTATGATATGATGCGACACGTAACACTAGTACTATGGACAATAACACCATCGCCATGAGAATTGTTAGGCCAGAGGACAGTATGTGTGTTTGAGTAGTAGTAGCGGAGGCACGTGCAGTTGAATTAACTTTTAGGTTAGGTGTATGAATGAGAATGTTTAAGTTGGTACGCGGTGTATGGGGTCCAATCTCAGGCCACCAGTCCGAAGCTCAACTGGTAGTAGCTTTGACTACGACTTTTGAGCGGAGACCAAAATCTGTAGCCATGGGAAGCCCTCCGATCTGCTCATGCGGCCAGAACCTTCGGGGAATATTATGGTGGTTGTCGTTTAAACCCGAATGGGAGAAGTGTTTATCGTATGTAGTTGCATTACAAACGGGTGCCGGACCTGTAGTATGGCAGAGGTTTAGATAGACTTCGAACAGTACCAAGTTGTTAAGTGTGTCCACGTCACATGGCCAATTAGAGGCGCTGATCAACGCATTGATTTGATCTATTGTGTTTTTGATCACCTTGCGGTTAAGCGCACGTCTTCAGGTACTCATTTTAAGCAAGTCGGGCGATGTATCAATATACCAAGGCTTCCAGAAGAAAGTTAAACAGTTCATCAAATTGAGCAAACTGTTCGCTGATACATAGAAAGGAGACTTTTTCATGGCACACTCACGCCGTCACTGGCTTTCAAGCACTCCAACTCATCTTTCTAACCAGTAAACCAATCAAGCTTGAAGAAAGCTCGAAATATTTTTTTTTTATGTTCGTCGCACATTAAAGGAATTTAAAACTCTTTCTAACATCCAAAACTCATGCCAAATTAAATATTTCACTTTCATGTGAATATTCAAAAGCATAAAATAATTGTAAATGTCTTTTTTTTTACATAATAATGCATGAAATAAGAAATTTTACTCTTTCAAATAAATTGATACCATAAAGTTTTCTACTTTGAGACAAACAAACAAACAAAAAAAAAAAATACAAAGATACGCGTGCCTGGACACACACGAGCTGATTAACCAGCAAACAAATATGCTTACAAACACATACATATATAAAATTCCAAAAATCATAAAGAGACAGCAGGACAACAAGTACTCCAGGAAGTAACGAACATTTTCACTATGACAATATTTTTCCGGCGCTAGACGAAATACCGGCAACAACATAGGCAAGAAGAAGAATATTTATTGTATATATGTATATACATTTGTATATGAAGGTGTATATTTTGCTTTGTGTGAGTATATGTATGTATGTGCTGAGGTCCTGCAACACTTTGAACTTGCCAAAAGTGGACTGTCCACAAATTTAAAGCTGCAAAATGTGTTCGTGTATTAATATATATATACATATATGTGTATGTGTGTGTGTGTAAGAGAGAGTAATCTTTTGTATGCACTCAAGTGTGTGGTAATGTGAGAGGCTGCGTGCCAAACGGTATCTTTATCAAATTGCGCAACAAACAGCTATGTGCTTGCTTAGAAGTAGTATAGTAGTTGTTGTTGTTGTTTTGTTTTTGTTGCTATATTGTTGATGTGTTTCAATTTTCCAAACACTAAATGGAAACTTGTTGCAAACGAGCTCACATGGACCTTACACATACATAGAGCGTAGCTTTAGTTATTTATTAAGACTCTTAGATTCACACACACACATACAAACACTCATACACAGAGAGACAGACACGCACATGTACACTTTGAAAGAAGTCCAATACACAATTGGTATGTCCGGCCAAGTTAAGAACGTTAACAAGATAACAAATGACATGACTTGCTTTTGTATGTTTGTATTTACTATACATATGTGCATAGGTGTGAGTGTGTGTGGCTAGTGGAATGCTTTGTATGTTGCCACGTTCACTCCCCAAATGTAGGACCGCCAAGAAAAGGCCTTCTTAGTATCAAAATAAAGTGACAAGTCACTTCGCACTCGAGTGAGCGGAAAACCGTTGAAAGCTCGAGTCGGGTCCAGCGTGTTGAGTGTGAAATCTGAGCAGCGGATGCCTGATTTTCAATTTGGTCAGTTAGCACGAGTAGGACAGAGAAATTGCTTACGCAAAATGAAAAGGAAAAGTAGCCACAAAATCAATATGTCTAAAATTCTACACATACACGCACACACACACACACACACACATACTCAGATATGTCACAAGACAGACAAGGGCAAATGTGAAAGAAATTGAGCAATCAATTGGCTGCTATTCATGAGCCAAAGTCAAGCCAATCGGTGTAGCTTGGGAATGAGCAAGCAAAAGCAAAGAAAAGAAAAAAAGCAACAAAACTTAAGAAGAAATTTCAAAAAATATTATATTTGCTCAGGAAGTTGCTGTCATTCATGCCACTTAGAACAGCAAAAATGTATGCTCGCAAGAATTTCTATGCTTCTTCTGCCCCCCCAGTAAAAAAAAATGCTTGCCTTTCTTTGCGCAGAAAAAGAAACTTAAAAACCAAAAAAAAAAAAACAGCAAATGAAGAGTAAGCTCGCCTTCTTCATTGATTATATCGTCACTTTTATAATTTTTTGACATTTTCAATTTGGTTGATCTCTTTATTATTAGCAGACACGCATGCTGAGGGAAAAAAAAGAAATGAAAATATTCGTGGATTAACTGAGAAAATTTTTCAAAAGAAAATAAAAAACAACAACAAATGGTGCTGCATGCGGTGTAGATAATTGGCAGATTATATTAAGCTTTCATTTGTGCAAATGCTGCCGATAAAAATGAGTTTTCATATGTTCTAAAAAGCTCATACAACGGCATAACTTGTAGAATTCAAAGAAAAAATCGTAAAAAGTGTCCATAAATTTTGTAAGCTGAATGAAAGTAAGTTATAAAATATAGTTTACAGTGTTTCGATTTTTTTTTTTTAATTATAATGTTTTTTAGTATATAAAAATATATAAAGGAATTTTTATAAGACTTTTCAGCGCGCTTTTTTCAAGCGTTTTTGCTGAGAAAACCCCATATATTTTATAACTTAGCCTGCTATTTGCAAACAAGATCAATTCAGCGCAATTTTTATCAGCTGAATATGAAAAACTTGACGATACGTTGTTGAATACGTCAAATTAAGTTAAATCCTTTATCAGCACCAACATTCAGAAACAAATTATGAGATTTTTTAAACTTTTTTGCGGAGATAAAACCATATATTTTAGAGTTCAGTTCATGTTTTCCAAAAAAAGGCAATTCAGCTCAATTTTTTTCAGCTGAATATAAAAATCTGGACGATACGTTGTTGAATTTATTAAATAATGTTAAAACCTTTTAAACTTTTTTGAGAAGAAAAAACCATATATTTTAGAGTTCAGTTTATTTTTTCCAAAAAAAAGACAATTCTGCGCATTTTTTTTCAGCTGAATATGAAAAATCGGACGATACGTAGTTGAATTTATTAAATTATGTTAAAATCTTTATCAACACCAACATTCAGCAACAAATTATGAGCTTTTTGAAACTGTTTTGCGGAGATAAAACCATATATTTTAGAGTTCAGTTCATTTTTTCCAAAAAAAAGGCAATTCAGCGCAAATTTTTTCAGCTGAATATGAAAAACCGGACGATACGTAGTTGAATTTGTTAAATTATGTTAAAACCTTCATCAACGCTAACATTCAGCAACCAATTATAAGCTTTTTTAAACTTTTTTTGCGTAAATAAAACCAAACATTTTAGAGTTCAACTTATTGTTTTCAAACAAAGTCAATTCAGCGCAATTTTTTTCAGCTAAATATGAAAAACTAAAATTCGTCCAACTAAATTAAAACTTTTATTGATATGAACATTCAGCAAGAAATTATGAATCTTTTTTAACATTTTTTATGGAGAAAACTAAATATTTTAGAACTCGGCTTATTATTTTCAAACAAAAACAATTCAGCGCAGATTTTTTTAGCTGAATATGAATAAGTTGGCGATATATTGTTCTACTCGTCTAATAAAGTTAGAACTTTTATCAAGATCACCATTCCGCAACAAATTATGAGCAAGTATTTTAGCAGCTTAATTAGTTTTTACATTGTTCACTACTATAAATTTTCAGCGAATATATTTCTCACGTGAATTATTTTGACAACAGAGTAAAGCACGAAAATAATTAATAAAATATAATTGTAAATAAAAATACATAAAAATCAATTAGCCAAACTCTGAGAAACTTTAATTTGAAGCTTATTATGAATGAATTCTAACATTTTTAAGCCAAATCAAGAAAATTTATTATTATAAAAGATAGTCATTCTTGAAAACGGCATATATTTTATAGGTGTATTATTATTGCTTTTTAATCAATTCATTCTTACAATTCATTCATTTTTGCTCACATGTAAGCCCTCGCATTCGATTTTCCAATAAAACCTTCATTCAATATAATTCAGCTCAATTCAGCGCCATTCAGAACAATTCAGCTGAGCACAATTTACAACAAACGACCCGGATTTGTCACACCGCTATATGCTTACTTACACAAATCACATAACAAAAAAAGCAGCATACACGTCGGTAACTCCACTTCCATAAGCAATATCCACTGCTCGGTTATTGTATACTTCCAGGAGACATTGCTTAAGCTGTAATTTTCCATTTTATTTTGTTGTACAGACCATGTGTTTGTTATTCATACATAAACACGTTCCCTGCAGAAAATTAATCTCACCATAATTTAATGAAAGGCTAACTAAATAACCTGAGTGAGGTAATACACAGAGTTTCTTGAGACATTTGCGCATTTAAATATCTTCAGTGAAATTCTTAACAAGGAATGAAACTAAAAATTAGACTTTAGAAGCATGAAAAAGCTCTGATTGAAGTGAATTCCCAACAGGCATGCTTCTAAGCCCAATCATTGGTTGCGTTTCATCGATTTCGCGTACAAACCGAAACAATAAATATATGTACTAACGATTAGGTTGGCTTAGTTGCTTAAATCTTCTGTAGCTTAAGCTATTCCTATATTGATGAGCAACAACGGTTATACTCCTTGTTGTTGCTTTTATTTACACATCTTATATCTGTGATATGTACGAAACATACAAGTATATTAAACTTTTTATTTTTTTTATTTTAATTTACTTTATTTTATTTTATTTTACTTCATTTTATTTTATTTTATTCTATTTTGTTTTATTTTATTTTATCTTATTTTTTAATTTTTTTTTTATTTTTTTTTATTTTATTTTATTTTATTTAAACATTTTATTTTATTTTATTTTATTTTAATTTATTTTATTTTATTTTATTTTATTTTATTTTTTTTTATTTTTTCATTTTATTTTATTTTATTTTATTTTATTTTATTTTATTTTATTTTATTTTATTTTATTTTATTTTATTTTATTTTGTTTTATTTTATTTTATTTTATTTTATTTTATTTTATTTTATTTTATTTTATTTTATTTTATATTATTTTATTTTATTTTATTTTATTTTATGTTATTTTATTTTTTTTATGTATTTTATTTTATTTTAATTTATGTTATATTATTTTATTTTATTTTATTTTATTTTATTTTATTTTATTTTATTTTATTTTATTTTATTTTATTTTATTTTATTTTATTTTATTTTATTTTATTTTATTTTATTTTATTTTATTTTATTTTATTTTATTTTATTTTATTTTATTTTATTTTATTTTATTTTATTTTATTTTATTTTATTTTATTTTATTTTATTTTATTTTATTTTATTTTATTTTATTTTATTTTATTTTATTTTATTTTATTTTATTTTATTTTATTTTATTTTATTTTATTTTATTTTATTTTATTTTATTTTATTTTATTTTATTTTATTTTATTTTATTTTATTTTATTTTATTTTATTTTATTTTATTTTATTTTATTTTAATTTATTTTATTTTATTTTATTTTATATTATTTTATTTTATTTTATTTTATTTTATTTTATTTTTTTTATGTATTTTATTTTATTTTAATTTATGTTATATTATTTTATTTTATTTTATTTTATTTTATTTTATTTTATTTTATTTTATTTTATTTTATTTTATTTTATTTTATTTTATTTTATTTTATTTTATTTTATTTTATTTTATTTTATTTTATTTTATTTTATTTTATTTTATTTTATTTTATTTTATTTTATTTTATTTTATTTTATTTTATTTTATTTTATTTTATTTTTTTATTTCATACATTTCTAGTACCTGAGCCAGCAGCTCTGAACCATCGAACCATTCACTTCGAAGGATTTGGCCATTCAAAGACTCAGCCAACATTTCAACAAAAATAAAGTAACTTCATTCAATCTAAGTGACATTTACGCACTTTGCCACACAGAAAAGGCGCAACAATGACTTATTCAGCGGCATTAAAAGTTCATTCGTTCATTCATTCATTCACTTAAAACTTCTCTTTTCACCTAATCTCATTCATACACCGACAGTCTTTTTATACCATAAATAAATGTCCTTATATAATTGTGCAATGATAGATTGAAAGAAAAAATATTATTATATTTTATATGTATACTTATTATAGCCTTAAAAGTGCAAAAGCAATGGAAAGAGTCATAATTCAGCAGTTGTAAGCAGCTATTCAGCGGGCGTTGCAATTGATTAATTTCAATGAATGAAAGCAACTATGATTCGAATGTCGGGATTAGATGTTCAGTTGATGGCTTCAATATATACGATTTTACTAACTTTGGTTAGGAAGTGAAACCTTTTAACTGCTCACTTGATTAAATGTAGTCTATTGTGTTTTACAACAATAAATATTCTGCCAAGTTTCTTCGTGATGACCCTTGATTTTGCTGAAATTCGGCATGGGATTTAAAATTCATTAAATATTTTTGGGCGTGACAAACGCTAAGAAATTCATTAAAGTGGCTTCATAAAATATGTCACAACTTGGCTAGTAGTTAACCGCCTTAGGAAAATTTGAAATAACTAGAAAGCTAATTTAATGGGCTATGTGATAGTTTGAGTATATTTGCTAATTATTTTTAAAAGAATTTGTTTTCTTATTAAAAAAAACGACTCGTGTTACGGCAATTCGTTCAGCTTTTAGTAAATATAATATTTGCCAAGATAAAGTTTCAAGAAGTCAAGAAACTAGGAATATTTGAGGTGTAAGGAGAGTAAAAGCATTAACATCTCTACAGCAGAAACTTTTTAAAATCAATACTGTTTTTGGTATGAAATATATTTTTTATTCAATTTCATCTCCCTTAACTTCAATACACTTATTCCAATGATCCTTCAACGACTTTCCGGAAGTTCTATGGCTGCAATAGCTTCTTCATTCGATGAAAAATGCTTTTCACGAAGGAATTGTTTCAGGTTTCTGAAGAGATAGTAGTCGCTACGGAGTCAAATCTGGTGAATTTGATAGATTCTGATGAATTTGATTTTTTTGTGCTGCAAAAAATTTCTTTTCTCACGAATTTTTTCACCCAGCTGATCCAAAAGATAGCTATAATATTCAGAGTTGATTGTTTTAGAATTCTTTTTATATCCCAAAACACTGATGCCATAACCTTCTTTGCTGTGACTTCATATGCTTTGGAGCTGAACAACCAGTTTTAGTATACTGTAAACGTTCTTGTTTCATTTTAACGTCATGGCTATAGATCCAAGTCTCATCCATAGTATAAAACGATGGAGAATATCGGGTTTATTCTGCTTAAAACGCTCCAAAACGCTCCAAACTTCAACAAAATATTAGGTTCAGTATCAAATAAGGCCAATTATCAAAAATGTCAATAAAATAATAGAAATCGTCGAGTCTGACCCTCTTGCGAGCACTTTTAACAGTTTGGAACTACTTGAAATATAATGTATACAAAACGAAGCTCAATGCATAATTTCCACATGAGTTAACGAACAGAACTCTCGTAAGAAAGTCTCCCCATTTTTCAAGGTGATGAAAAGTGGGTCACTTATACAGCAACGTAAAACGAAAACGATCGTGGTCGAAGGGCAATGAGCCGGTGCAAACGGTCTCCAAGCAAGGCTGGACGGTCAAGAAGGTTTTGTTGTGTGTTTTGTAGGATTCGCAACAAATCATCCACTATGAACTGATTCCTTACTGCCAAACTCTGAGCAATCGCACAGAAGCTGCCAGTTTTGGCCAAGGGGAGAGGAGTTAAATTTTATCGCCAGTAGCTCCGAGAGCTTAGTTAGGAGGTTATTGTGCAGCTTCACACCAAGTGATTTGGTATATGTATTAATTCGTGAGGTTTTCAAAGAGAGGGCTCTACTAGTATTATTTCGCGTCGTGTTCATCTGTGGCTATATTCATTTCACAGGTACTGTCATTTCGCGTCGTTTTCAGTAGATGTCATTTGTTTTAGCGCGAACAACAATTTGTTTCACTAATTTTGAAAATGTCGGCATTTGTACCAGAAAAAGTGTTCTTGCGGGGAGTTCTTCTTCATTACTTTAACATGAAGAAAAGTGCTATCGAAAGCCATCATATTTTACTGGACGTTTATGGTGGCCATGCTTTAGCCGAACGAATGTGCCAAAAGTGGTTTGCACGGTTTAAAAGTGGCAATTTCGACTTAGACGACGGAGTACGACCCGGCAGCCAAAAAAATTTCAAGACGAAGAGTTGGAGATATTGCTCGACGCAGCTGCATGCCAGATGCAAGAAGAACTTGCAAAAGTATTAGGAGTTGATCAAGCAACCGTTTGCAGACGATTAAAATCATCATCAACGCCACCAAAAGAAGCCATTTTTGCATCGGATTGTCACTGGCGATGAAAAATGAATTCATTATGATAATCCAAAGCGCAAGAGATCGTATGTGAAGCCCGACCAACCATCGACATCCACGGCAAAGCCGAATAACCATGGTGCCAAGGTTATGTTATATATTTGGTGGGACCACAATGGTGTGCTCTATGGGGACCTTTACCGAAAACAATTGATTCGTTCGAAAAAGGCCATCGCGGAAAAACGACCAGAATATGCGACCAGACACGAATCAATAATTTTTCATCATGACAACGTTCGGCCACATGTTGCAAGGCCAGATAAAAACTATTTGGAAAACTGTGGGTGGGAAGTTCTACCTCACCCGCCTTATAGCTCAGACATAGCATCTTACGATTACCATTTGTTCAGATCAATGCAGAATGCCCTCACCGGAGTACTCTTCACTTCAGAACAGGGTAACAGAAATTGGCTCGATTTTTTCTTAACCTGCCAGAAAGATGGGCAAACATCGTAGCTTCCGACGGGCAATACTTTGAACATTAAATGTTTAACAATTTTTTCACAATAAAGTTCTAGTTCTAGTCAAAGGCGCATCAACCAGATCTGAAGTCATACAAATGAGCTCCGATCAGTTTGTTTGTTAATTTCAAGCCCTCTTATGGCGTTTTATGCCCAATCTTAAATATAGGTTAAGGCAGTAGTAGTCTGCTGTGGAGGCTCTAGAAAATGCATTTTTTTCATAAATCTCTTTTAAAATTTCAGCTGCCAAATTCGACATATTTTAAGTCTCAGAAAACAGCAAAGAGAAAAAATATTCAAGTGATCTTGCTTCAGTTGTAAATGTCTTCTATTTAAACTAAAAAAGTTAGACAAAATTATTATTTAAAATATATTTTTTTGCAACTTCAAGTGATTTTTTTTTTGTATTTTTTGTATTTTCCAACTTCTACGGTATTTTTTTAGTGTCTCTTCTATACTGATAAAAATTAAAAATAAATATAGTTTAAAAAACTAAAAAACACGCTTTTAAAGAATATTGTACTAAAAAGTTGAAAATAATTTTGAAAATAAACTTAAGACAATAGTATATAAAAAATACTTGTATAATTAAGAGAAAAGCGTGGGGCGCTTTGTACCATAATTTCCATATATCGAGCGCCCCACGCTTTTCTCTTAATTATACAAGTATTTTTTATATACTATTGTCTTAAGTTTATTTTCAAAATTATTTTCAACTTTTTAGTACAATATTCTTTAAAAGCGTGTTTTTTAGTTTTTTAAACTATATTTATTTTTAACTTTTTAGTTTAATATTCTTTAAAAGCGGGTTTTTTTAGTTTTTTTAAACTATATTTATTATATACTATTGTCTTAAGTTTATTTCCAAAATTATTTTCAAATTTTTAGTTTAATATTCTTTAAAAGCGTGTTTTTTTTAGTTTTTTTTTAAACTATATTTATTTTATATATTTTTCTAATTAACTCTATTTTGATTTTTTTTTCTCTGAATTAATCAGAGAACGTATAATAATTATTAGTATGGATTATTATACGTTCTCTGATTAATTCTGTCAACGCTACGATGTATGCAACGATTCGCATTTCAAATATTTCATATTGGGATCGCGTCACCGCTAAAAAGTTACAAACTGACAGACAGACATACTGACGGACATACTGACAGACATACTGACAGACATACTGACAGACATACTGACAGACATACTGACAGACATACTGACAGACATACTGACATACAAGTGAAGCTAATATAAAGCGTGTAAAAAGGATTGGTTCCACTGTTTCAGATGAATCGCACGACCTCTATCACTGACACCGTTTCACGAGTTCAGACTGCAGTCGTTTCAGAAAACTCATCACAGCTTTACAAAATTTCAATATTTTTTGATACTAAAAAATGTTTTTTTAAAGCTTAAATATAGTACATTATTGTCTGTAAATTTTATTTATCACAACATAAAAGTTGCTGAAAAAAACGCTTTTTTCGGGTTCTAAAGGAGACTAATGCATTAAATCCACTTAAAAAAAGTAATAATAGCAAAAGTGTTCAATGAAGGTATTATGAATGTAAAAATGTTTGTTTTTGTATTTGTACACTTTTTGGAATGTGAATTTGTGAAACTCAACTAAAAACTCTGCATTGGCCATAATCCGACTGAAAGTGTTGGAACATGAATATTAGCGCTGAATATCTCTAATAACAGCAATGAATTGGCAAGTTTATGGTCAACAGCCTGGTAACCTGGCAACAAATCGTTAAATGTAAGCTCGCCCAGAAAGCAATGTGTATATTTGAGTATGTGCTTTTTACATGAGTATGCCTATGTATAGTTTTTGCTACACATGTGAGAGCGGCTCTTGTATTTATGCAGTTGCATTCATTTGGAGAATTTTGTTTACATAAAATAGTAATATATACACACATACATGTATACATAAACACAAACATTACTTGTACTGATAGTTATAGTAAATTTCCCTTTGCAGAAAAGAGGAGAGTTTTGAATGGGGAATAAGAATTCAATGATACTTGCTCTTATGAGAGAAAGAGAGAGAGAGAGAGAGAGTGTTACCAGATCAAAGGTATTTAAACCGGAACCCGGTTAAGTTAGGTTAGGTTTTGATAATGTGATATGTATATTTGACGCAACAGTCGGATCTAGGTCAAAACTCCCGCAAATATTATGTTCCTAGTACTAGGCTCCAGGCCAAAAAAAAAACACATGGCTATCAGTAGATCTCATTATCCAAACCCAATGAACCAAATAGTTATCGTCGGTAGACGTGTCTACGAGCCTTCAATCTCTCTCTTTTTTGTTGCAGGCAATAAACTCAGACTCCTCTCAGCGCAAGGCGTTAAATTAAACAACCGGAGATGGAGAGATCGAGTCCCAAATCAGTAAAGATGGTGTAGATATTACTACATCACCCGACTCTGAGAGGCATTTCACTTTTAAAGAACAAAAACGCCACGGTAGCAATTGGTCCACTGGTTGAGTTATTGAAGTATGTTGATAAGGAGCTGAAGGACTCCGAACTGATTGAACCTAAGCAGTGTGGCTTAAGGTCTGGCAGATCCAGGCAGATCCTGGGAGTGACCAGAAAACATTATTATAAATATGGTTCCAACAGCTCATGACTTCCGGTTTAGATGTGATATTCTCTTATTAGCCGGCGAACATTCGTTTAGAGGCGAGCTAGCTATGAGAAGAGAAACCTTGGTGGAGCCACTCCCTCGTGGTTTGGTTAAGGACCTTCCGGGGATGCAAGCGAGCGTCCATCTTGGATCGCTATATAAAAGAGTATAACAAAAAATCCCCTCGGCAACTAGTTGTGTGTTGGGCTGAGATATGTCCCAGGAAAGATGGAACCAACAAAAACAACAAACATACTTCGGATCCCGCTGAAAACAAGCATAGATTTTTCGTGTACTGGAATCCCCGTCACTTCTTCGTATGTAAAAAACTTTGTCTATTTAGGATCCGTCAACAACACCAGCAATAGAGTGAACTTGTAGATCAAACTCTTGCCAACAAGTGCTACTTTGGGTTCAGCAGGCAAATAAATCGCCGAACCCTCTCTCTCGACGAACTAAATCTCTCATTATGCACGTCCTTTTGAGCATCTCGCTCATTTTCGCTTTAAAAGATATTCATGAAAGCCAGTTTTTCTCCACAAAGGCACGTCGAGCTGATAAATGAGTAGACGATTTTCCAAATTCAAGGGCGTAGCAATGTTACTTGTGAATGCCAAGAGTGAGCTTCTTCGCTCACGATTCGGTCAAGGGTTCATTATTTGAGTGTATGCAGATGAGAGAGAGTGAGAGAGAGGGAGAGACTAATAAAATATTCGATGGCCACAGGTACAGGTTTTTGAGCTCTCATTATTTACCTGCTAAAGTCGAGTAGTCAGTAAAGGAATTCCAGGTAGACGACCTCCAATGTTGTATGTAGAGGCAAAATCATTGGAACTGCAGTGCAGGCTTCTTTATCTTCCAATCTTCTCTGTCCTAAGCGACGTTCAGCCAGTTATTTAGGCCAAAAGTACATAGGTTCTTCTAAAATGAGTACTTCACTGTTGTTCGGGAGGGCACCCTTGCGACAAGTGATCTTTCCACTAGAGCATAATCATCTATGCGAACAACATGTCCAAGGTGATCGTCTGTGCCATCGTGATTCAATTCATCTTCGAAATCCTACTCATACGTGAGCTGGATCTTAGATCTTGCATAGAGTAGATATCTCAAACGCCTTGAAATCATTCTTATGGTTATTTTTCATCATCCAGTAATGTGCGTCTTGATGTTTACCCTACAAATGACGAGACCTACACTTCTCAACCGCCACCAAATGGATAATAGGGTCATAATGAACTTTTTCTATTATTTTGTCTATTGATCCAGATCGGATCTGAGCCTATGATCCTCTGCACGTAGGGACGCCGACTTAAAAAAAAAATGTAGCGTGGCAACTCTAAACCACAAAGTATGAAGTATGAAGAAACGATGGACCCTCGACCAGCCAATTCAACCAATTCAACCAATTTATAGCAATAAATATAAACCAAAACGATTCGATTTGAATGCACAAAACGATTATGAACAAATGTTTGTGATTTGATTTAGATGTCTATGCGGCAACACGCACACATACACGAATAGAGAAATGAATAGAAATCAACACCAAAGCCTACACAGCTTGCCACATGTACTACATTTACGTGTATATGTATGTGATTCTACACTGTTATGCATGGCTAATACCTGTCGAATGGTATCAACACCTCCAGCAGTCACAGACCGACCTGCTGCCACAGCCACAGCCACAAACACAGCAACAGTCACAGAGCCCGATGCAACCGAACTCAGCGGAATAAGCATTTGTTATTGATGCCAGTGAAAAAGCTCCAGTGGTTACACAAATGAATGCTGTCACACACAACCAACTGCAGTTGAAAATAAAAAACAAAAAGAACAAAAAACAACAGAAGGAACTAGACTTCCAGCAACGATACACAAATACCAAAACCAACCAACTAAAATGGAAAGTAATGAAAATATTTTAGCACGAAATGATAGTCCAGCAAATCGTGTTGCAACCACGTGCGACCGCTGCCATGTCATACCATGTCATGTCGAAACACAACGCACACTAAATATATATACATATAAGTATGTACATTTGGTAGATGTGTAGAGTGCACGCAGTTGTGGCGCCTCAAAGCATGCTTTCCACTTCCGCCTCTAGGTGTCTGTTGGCCGGTGAGTATCACTGTCCGGTTGCCACTAGTGATAACTGTGTTGACTATTTGCATGGAGATCTAACGATTGAGCGCATGAAACGACAAGACTTGGATAACTTTAGCTGGTGTTGTTGTTGTTATTTTTATGGCAGCCTTTGCTCTACTCCACTGCCAATTATGCTTTATTTTTGACGGAATTTATGTTGCTACATACATATGTCGAAGTGTATGTGTGTGTTTGTGTGTGTTGCTTGAATGCAATGTCATGCTACATTGGCCACAGCCAGTCATCCATCAACTTTTCTGACTGATATGTGGCACGTTCCGCTGACTAGCCACTGGCTATTGGCCTTGTTTTCCTTCTAACTCTGAGTCACGGCGTACGGCTGTGTAGAGCAGCGCTTGATAACTGTTGGCGGCGGCGCATGCTGTACATGAATTGAATAATTTTTGTGAATTTTTGTTGTATTTTTCTTTATTTTTGGGAATTTTTTTTTTGTGAATTTTTGTTGTTTTTTTCTTTATATTTTTTGTTTTGTTTTGTATTTTTATTTTTTTTTTTTTTTTTTTTTTTTGACTCGCCGTCACAGGTGAATGATGTCTAGTGTTACCGTTGTGCAGTGAAATATATATATATATATATATGTATATAGTCTCGAAACTATTTATGTAGTCTCTTATGTTGGTAATAAAGCAATTTGAATGGCGCTAAAAATCGCATCCTGTCACAGGAAGCCTGGTGTATACCGCCACAATTGTTGCTGTTGCACGTGCATACATTTGAATCTCACCAATCTCATCCACATTTCAATTATTCTAGTTTTCGGTATGCTTCGGTGTGTAGTAAAATTATATTCAGCGTCGAAATGCCAATTTTAATTATCTATATTGAAAACCTCTACACATACACACATACACACATACACACACTGAACTTCTAATTCACTGGAATTTAGCATTTGGTCGCTTTTATTGCTACTGCCGAAAAAATTCCAGCACAAAAAGGCAATTAATTTCATTCATTAGTTGCATAAATTCGAGTTGGCAATTATTTATTTACATATTCATATAATACAGTTATTTGAAATTTTTGGTGTATTTAATTATTGCTAAGAGAGGGCTCTACTAGTATTACTTCGCGTCGTGTTCATCTGTGGCTATATTCATTTCAAAGGTACTGTCATTTCGCGTCGTTTTCAGTAGATGTCATTTGTTTTAGCGTGAACAACAATTTATTTCATTCATTTGAAAATGTCGAAATTTGTACCAGATAAAGTGTTTTTGCGGAGAGTTCTTCTTCATTACTTTCACATGAAAAAAAGTGCCACCGAAAGCCATTGTATTTTACTGGACGTTTATGGTGACCATGCTTTAGCCGAACGAATGTGCAAAAAGTGGTTTGCACGGTTTAAAAGTGGCAATTTCGACTTACACGGCGAAGAACGACCCGAACAGCCAAAAAAATTTCAAGACGAAGAATTGGAGACATTGTTCGACGCAGATACATGCCAGACGCAAGAAGAACTTCCAAAAGTATAAGAAGTTGATCAAGCAACCGTTTACAGACGATTAAAATCATTAGGATTCATCCAGAAGTTTTGAAATTGGGTGCCTGATGAATTAAAGCCAAGAGACGTCGAACGTCGATTCTGCATATCGGAAATGTTGCTTCAACGCCACCAAAAAAAGTCATTTTTGCATCGTATTGTCACTGGCGATGAAAAATAGATTCATTATGATAGCCCAAAGCGTAAGAGCTCGTATGTAAAGCCCGGCTAACCATTGACATCCACGGCGAAACCAAATATCCATGGTGCCAAGGTTATGCTATGTATTTGGTGGGACCACAAGGGTGTGATCTATTATGAGCTATTGAAATCGGGTCAGACGATCAATGGGGACCTCTACTGAAAACAATTGATTCGTTTGAAAAAGGCCATCGCGGAAAAACGACCAGAATATGCGACCAGACACGAATCAATAATTTTTCATCATGACCACATTCGGCCACATGTTGCAACGCCAGTTAAAAACTATTTGGAAAACTATGGGTGGGAAGTTCTACCTCACCCGCCTTATAGCCCAGACATAGCACCTTCCGATTACCACTTGCTCAGATCAATGCAGAATGTCCTCACCGGAGTACGCTTCACTGCAGAACAGGGTATCAGAAATTGGCTCGATTCTTTCTTGACCTCCAATCCGGTGAAGTTCTTTTGGGATGAGATCCACAAACTGCCAGAAAGATAGGCAAACATCGTAGCTTCCGATGGACAATACTTTGAACATTAAATGTATAACAATTTTTTTACAATAAAGTTTTAATTTAAAAAAAAAAACCTCACGAATTAATACATACACCCAATAGAATTTCTAATTTTTAAAAATACATTTTTTATTTAAATTTTTTTGATTAATATAATATTACACATTGGTCTAGTAAAAAGTAGTCCATTAATTTATTTACCAAAATTATAATTATCCGATTTATGCCAAATATTCCCCATTTTCCACATTAATTTAAAGGTTAAATCTCATATAAATCTTTGTCACCATTGGCAAAAAATTGTTACAATCGAATTTCAAAGGCTTCTCTTGAGGCCAATTTTTCTCCAGCCACATCATTCGACAGAGACTGTAATCGATCGAGGTCCGAACAATAGAGCTGGATGCAATAAAACCTCCCAACCAATCTCTCAGAGCTTCCGACGAGTCACTATCGATGTATGTGGTCTGACGTTGCAACACAATTCCCATTCTTTTTCACACGAACAAATTAGAAGTTTGGCCGTAGGAGAGCAACTCAAAGTGGATGACTTCTTGCCGGTCTCACCAAATTGAAGATCTTTTGTGCCGACGGCTGCCTTTCGACCGCTTTCTTTTAACGTGGCTATAGGGTATTCACTTTTTATTACCAGTCTGCTCGTTAGCTCATGTGGCACCCATGCGAGGTGTGACAATTAAGTAATGAGACTGATTATATTGCTGCAATTGTGGTAATCCTGCGACCTTGAAATTCCCTTTCCCTTCTCCCGGCATTCTTCTCCTCTCCATTGATATATTTGCCACCGCTTTAGCTTGTTTAGTTCGCCTGCTGTGTCGTATTTGAGTAAACATGTGTTCGTGGTGCTAGTCACGAAAATGGAAAAACGAAATCAAGAGCAACGCGTCGCGATAAAATTTTGTCCCAAATTGGTTTTTATGAAAGGTGTATGCCCTTTTTTGCATTGGCAACGGTGCGGTACTCACTCGGTTGATGAAAGTATGAGTTGTGTTAGCTGGCAGCTGTGAAAGTATTTAATGCTTTACCTTCACGCCGTTGGAAAGAACAGTTGGAGAAGGTCCTTGCCGTACTTGGTATTTTCAATTTGGCGCTCCAAACAAGAAAAAGGCTCTATTGGCAACTCAACTACAGTCGCGTAAATGGTATCTGCGTCATCTGCTTTACGGGCGAAGTATTTAAGAAATAAGAATAAATTTCGGTATTCTTTTCAGCCTCTCAGTATGCACAGTTCCTTATGTTCCTTATTTCTATTCATCTGAAAAGGACATTTCCGTCCTCCTCATAAGTATGCCGTATTTAGCAAAAGTCTTGAAAGTAACAGAGGAATCAGTCAGTTCGCTAAGTTTTAAAGAATTTTAAAGCTCGAAATGGTCTAATTGAGCTGTTGAGAGTGCGAGAATTAAACAATTTACATATGATCGTAATAAAAATTGGGAAAAACCTTCAACTTGTAACTGATAATAAAAAAAGATTAATAATATAATAATTTTTGCATTGTTGCTTTAAAAATTTTATCGTACTTCAATTCTCAATCCACTTATTTTCCACATTTGACTTTCATTTTTTCATGGTAATGAATTTAAACTCTGACACATGCTCTTAATGTCCCAGCAAAAAAAAATAGTTCTCGCCGACCAGGCAGACACTTTAATGGCTACAAATTTCACTTGTTTGCATTGTTGTTGTTGTTGTTTTTATTCGAACACTATAAAGTCAAGCGAAGTGTAGAAAAAATACGTCCCAACCAGCTACCAAAATGACCATTCGAGTTTCATAGTCCAAATGGCGATGGAGAACTTTTTGTCATTCACACGAGAAATTTATATGCACATACATATTTTTATTGTAGTTTTTTCTTTGTTTGAGAAAAAAAGAAACTACCATTTTTATAGTTTTCGTTTTTTTTTTTTATGTTTTTTGTTCATTCTTAACACAACAAATTTTACTGTGCCTTAAAGGATTAACAAGTAGTAAGTGGCCGCAGCAGATCATGTGGAATGGAGGAGAAGCCAAATACCGTGAAATGAAACGCCTATGAATATGCATAGCTCTGTTTATTACCATATACGCACAAATACATATGTATGTATGGTACATACATATGGTATATGCATATGCATGTGTTTGTATGTCTGGCTGCTTCGATAGCGTTGATCCGACCAACATGTTCGACATTTTTAAGCGCATATCAGCATAGTTTACACAAACGCCGCTGGCAGCGTACAACGATGTAAGCCGTTTGCGGCTGCATATCTACAGGAGTTGACAACCCTATAATAAAATGAACTAGTTGGGGTGTACTTTGAAACTAATCCTTCAAGTATGCCCAACTGGTCCGGCAGCTATCGTTTTTTTCAGTAAAAAGCTAATTTGTGACACTTGTGGCAATTTGAGAGTGTCAACTTTCATAATTCAATTAAAAACAGGCTGGTTCTATACTAGTCCAAAATGAAGAAATAGTAACTAGTACAATTTTGCGCCAACAACTGGTGTTTCACTTAGTTTAAAAGTGTTTTATAAAAATAAAAAAATAATAAATTCGAAATGTTGAAGTCACAAGCTTTCACAGTTTGAGAGCCACCTGTCATCTTTCTGTTCGCTGACTATTATAGGTGCTTTTCCCATTAGAATGTGTTAATAAGCGGTAAAATAGAAAAGAGATTCTTTACCAATTCAATTTCGAGGTTTCTAGAAAACAGAGGCAGTGGATATTATCTTTTCAGGATTTTATTTATTATCATTTTTAACAATTTTCTTTTGTTTTGATCTTTTTTAATTATTCTAAAATGGCGCTAAATGATATAATAATATATTTTTTTATATCAAAATTAGTATATTTTTATTTAAGGCTCTACTTTTCAACTCTTGATAATTATTTGCAGTAAAATTTTGTAAATTTTGACATAAATAACTTATTAATATTGAGAAAAAAATCCAAAAAAAAATATCAGATATATTTAAAATATTTTCAAAAAAGTCGTAAAACTACCAGTAATAACCACTACTTTAAAGTTTTGAATTTAATGGCAATTTGTGACTTTCTGGACTAGTCCACTTTTGCTCCAAAAATTCTAGTAGCACACTAGTACTTAATGTAACCAGTTTAAAATGGAAATTAGCATATAAATATGTAACTATGTGTAACAAAAATCAGTAAAGAGATTTACGGCAGAATTATACGCACAAGCTATAAAGCAACAACACAACCAACAACAACTAGTTCATCAACTGCTTACACGTTCCGCCTTTGCTGCTGCTGCTGCTGCTGCCATGTTTGACGAAGTAGTTAAAATTTTTCGTTGGTGATTAAAAAGTTTGAACACAGTTTATTAAAATCAGATTAACAAGACAACCGCAATCGAAGTGAGTGCAGAAAGCGTAAAGAAGGGGCGGGAAGTTGGGTGTAGAGTTGTAAATGATAAAACGAGTTCAAGTTGGTGTATTTTCCACTTTAAAACGAGTACGAGTACGAGTTCATTAAAAAGTTCTACGAGTATGTGCCGTTGGGTAAGTGATGCATGTGAATGTTGTTGTTGCTCTATGTGTTACGTGGAAAATAGTATTTGAAAACTTACGCGATACATATATATGTATGTACATACAAATGAGTTTTTTGTTGCACAGCATGTTTTCTAAATACTATTTTGCATATACGAGGGGATTACAAAAGTTCGATAAGTTCACCAGAAAAAAAATAAAAAAAAATCTTTTTGTATTTATTCGTAATTTTTGTCCTTTTTTATCTGCTCTATATAATCGTCATTGATTTCAATGGACTTCACCAGAGCTACAGTGACGTCATCGGTGGAAGATTTTGGTCGACCTTCTCGGGTCGCGTCCTCTACACAAAAATGTCCGGTCTGGAATCTTCGGAACCACTTAGAAATAGTCCCCAAAGGCGGTACAATCGCTGCATATGCAATTTGGCATTCACTGATTATTTGTATTGGCTGTAAATTACGCCGAAACCCGAAGAGAATCACATGGCGAATTTCTGTTTGCGTTTAAGGTGGAATTTCGTCCAACCTATCCTCAGCTGTCTTGCGTTTTCTGTCTCCATTTTAGCCGATCGTTCTAAAATTTCAAAGGATGACTAATAAAGTAATTGTAAATGATTTGTTATTTTTGGATTTAACAAAAACAAATTGAAAGTCACGAGCTGAACGAACTTTTTTTCATCCCCTCGTATGTGTATTCACTACTTGATTATAGGTTGGTTATACACATATTGTGTATTGCGCTGCGGGGCACTTACGAGTATATGTACCATATATATGTGTATATACTTCGTTTAATTACGTCACTGCATACTCTATAAATTTAAATAATTAAGAGAAAATATGACATGTAAAGGGTGGAATCTATCTACTTTTATATATATGAGTATATCACTATTTTCTTTAAGTTCAAAGTACAAAAATATGCACTTAAAAACACTGCTACCAACCCATGGACGCTACATAAGATTTGATCCTTTTCATGGAAATAAAGTTGATAATTAACGAAACTACCCAGCAAGACTTGGATGTGGCCAGAACTAGAACTAAGCTAAAGGGAAACGACTTTGTCAAGGTTAGGTTTATAAATTCAAATTCTAGCACAAGAATAGCCTTCACAAAACCAGGCTGAATCGATCTCATTGTGATAATCTGAGGTCCAAACATGTGGACTCGCACTACTCTGTTTTTAATTTTGACTTATTCGGCGAATGACACAAACATGCCAACCGGTTTTCAATTTGACTGTTGTACTCGTATGACATCACTCAGCAACAGTGCAATTTAAATGAATTTTGAGATGGAATTTCGTGTCACATTATTGCTGATAATTCTTTTTGTCATTTCGGAAAACACCACATTTCTTACTCAGGAAAAGGAAAAGGAGCTGAAAATATATGTTTATATATGTATATGTTTACTGTTTACTGTTAAACTGCAAAGTCTATGTAAAGTATCCTCCACCTCCATCTATGATCTCAACTGCCTCAGATTTCTCTCTATACATACGCTATCTTTCGGGCCTGCTACTTACTCTCCCATAGTTAACCTAAAGAGCTTTATTTAGTCTTCTATTGTGCACAATAGCCGAGTGATTAGCATTGCGTACTGCCATTCTAAAGGCCAGAGTTCGAGACCTGGTTCAACCAACATTGAAAATATTATAGAAAGTAAATTTTTCGGATTGCGGTCGCTCTTCGGCATAAAATATCAAGACCATTCGGGGGCGACTTAAAATAGGTATCATAATTTTTTTGGAAAACATGAAGACGCATACCACAAATACCAAAAAGGATCTTGTGATCAAAGAAGAAACCATCTAAGGTATTCTAATTTAACAGAAATATGTCTCTAAGCAAATAAGACAAACAGTGTTCCCAAAACGCTACCTTAAGGAACACCAACCATAATTGTATACTCCTCTGAGATAAATTCCTTTACTTCAACTGTATGTCGCCTGTTAGAAAGATGAACTATTCTGTGAGAGTTTCATGGAAATATGGCAGAAAAATGGTTTAAATCGTGTGTATGAGTGCTTGATACCATCATGATCATCATAATAACGAAATCCTAAGTCCGCTACTCTTCCGTCATACATTTAAAAGTCGACAGGAATCTATTTCTTCACCCCTAAGCGAAATCAGACATTTAAGTAGAGGTGACTATGCTATTATTCATCTTCTAGGAAAGACGTGGTGCCATATAAAATGCTATCAATTTTTCAGTTTCAAAAATCCGATCCTCTTAAGTAAATTTTCGACCACTTTTCGGCACATATCGGGTAGTATCTCAGCAATAACTTGACGGGTGTTGGTTTTCAAGAGCACAAAAGTTAAGGGTTTATATGCATAAACGGAGTCTTCCGGATAACCCCACAAAATAAAGTCCAACGATGTCTAACAGGAGGATCTCGGCGGCAAATTGGCATCGCCAGGGTGAGAGATTACCGGCCCGATCACACCTCCGGATCAAAGAGCGCACCAGACCGTCAGTTTAAGAGGTTGTTATTAAAGTTATTTGAAAATTTTCGTAGCGAGTGAAATGTAATAATTTTGACTATTTAAGTGTATGCCCAGTGAGAAATGCGCCTCGAAATTAATCGAAAAAACACCGTCCAATTGACGTATGTATGGCATTGTTAATGATTAGCTGCATTCAGTGGATGTGTAAACTGGACTTTATATGGATCTTAGTAGGTGTAGGTCCAAGTGTAAAAGTATCCCATAAAGTGCCGCAAGAAAGTCTCAGCTCTTGAGAACGTCGAGAAATAGACACATTCGGGTCTTCGGCTACACTTTCACTTAAAATAACTATATTTGTGGGGAAACGAGCAAGATGTTGCTGCACAGGCTTTACCATATCTGTAACCAATTTAGTATCTTTAAAGTCCTCAAAAATTATTGCTAATTACTTGAAGAGTTGGACGACTATGTCCTGGCGATTAATCTTCCGTTGAAGCACGAAACGGGGCCACTTTTGGGTCATTATTTTTGCAGCAGGTTTTAACAATTTTAACGCGTTATTCGTTTCGGACTAATTTACAGCCAATACAAATATTCAGTGAATGCTAAAATGTATATGAAACGATTAAGGACTATTTCTAAGTGGTTCCGAAGATTCCTCAACGGATATTTTTCCGTAGAAAACGAGCCCTGAGAACGTCGACCAAAATCTTCCACTGATGACGTCACTGTAGCTCTGGCGAAGTCCGAAATTGACGAAGAATGAATGCCATAGCGAATTTTAAATGACGCCCAAAAAGAGGCTCGAGTGCATTTTGCTCAGTTTTTCCTAAACCATTTCGAAAATGGTCAGTCTAGCAACTATAGTAAGGTCTTTACTGGTGACGAATCTTGGTTCTATAAGAACGATCCAGAAACCAAACAACAGTCCATGGTATGGAGCCCAACAGGAGCAAACCCACACCGTAAAATCTAAGCAACAAAACTCAGCAGCAAAAGTAATGATGTAAGTTTACTTCACCTGATCTAAAATCGAAGCTGACATTCCACTGGAAAAGGATCAGACGGTAACTGCAAAATGGTATACCGAAGAGTGTCTACCAAAAGTTTTAAAAACTTTGTTGGAAAACAGGAAGAAAGAGGACTTTTTACATCATGAAACGTGAGATGGCGCTGAAATAACGAGTAATTTTATTGCGATCTCTGGGATCAAAGATATACGTCCAACACCTTATACCCCGGACAAAGCACCTTGTGATTTCTGGTTATTCCCAAAAATTAAAAAAAAAATAATAAAAAGGAAAGGTTTTTAATAATAACGAGTAGATAATTAATGCGGTTAATACTGAACGTGATAAGCTTGAAAAGCAAGATTTTGAAGACTGTTTTAAGAAGTGGATCTATAGGCTTAAGAAATGCATTGATATCAATGGCAATTATGCGGAGAAGATAAAAAAGGACAAAAATCACGAATAAATACAAAAAGATTTTTTTTTTGTTTTATCTGGTCAACTTACCGAACTTTCGTTAATCCCCTCGCAAACCATCTCTTCCTAACGTATTTTTTTTTTTTTTTGGAATTCCGCCAACCTATGCTGTCTATTACTCCACCCAGAGTCTTTCAAGTCGAAATTGTTAGTTTCACACAAAGCTCACTTTAATCAGGTAAATATTTTTATGACGACATACACAAAACATGCAGCGAAATAGTTAAAATAACACTTTTTGTTAATCACTTTCGCTATGAGCCGCTACCCGATGGCAATTCGCAGACAAGCAATTTAGCAAACAACCCCGGGGCCAGATGGAAAACATGGATTTCATTTATTATTGTGTATAATATGAAACAAAAACAATTTTTATACCCACCACAATCGCACAAAACTAATGCCAGCTAACATAATGGTCGCTTGCGAAATGAGAATACCGTTATATGGTAAACACCAAAACTATAATTTTATAACCAACATTTGCAGGTAATTTTCTTAATTTTCATCATATTACGGTACACGCGAGCAATATCATTGCTCAACACTTTCAACACCCTCCGCCGCGCCGCGAGATACGCAAGGCCACACCACAGCAACACTTTTGTGGTAGTAAAACGCTTTTATGCGCTCAGTTGAATCTCAGCCACTTAGCAGATAACAGTTGTTGCAATTTGTACTGATAAATATACACGTATGCGTACATAGTACATGTATAGTATGTACAAGTGTTTGTGTGTGTATATATGTGCGTGTGCAATTTAATATCAACACTAAGATTATCACCAACAGCAGCGAGAGAGTTTCTCACTTGACTCGTCTACAATTTCATCTGTCTCATGTGTATATGAACCTGTAGTGTATGGGTGTATGTGTGTGTGTGTGTTTATGTGTGTGCTCTGCTTTCATTGCTGTTTTAACTAATTTTTTAGTAGAAAAGTTTTGCACTTACTTCCGCTACTTTTATGCTTTTGCCAACACTCAACACCCGAATTTACACTCAAATATTGTTGAAAACGCCGCGCTCCCTCCCCCGACTGTGGTGTGGCAACATGGATTGCGTACTCTTTTTAACGGTTTTGCATTCTCACTGGCTCACGCTTGGCGCAGATGGAGGAAAAGAACTTGGGCCGTTTTGCCACAGTCAAAACAACCGCACTTGGACGTCAAAAACAAGCCACAGATACATACTTTTAACAATAAGTGGATATACATACTTTAATGCCAAGGATATAACGGTGATGAGCGAGCTCACTGGACGCGAAACGAAATTGGTAACGAAATTTACAAACCACTTCTCGGTGAGACAGACCGAATGATGCCATGGCAGAGGGCGCTGCGAGGAGCTGAGGAGCCGAGGAGTTAAAAAATTGTTTTCCTGGAGCCGGCTCCGGTGAAAGAGATTCAATTTAGAGCACCATTTTACAAAGAAAGCGGCTTGAGAAAGCTGCCCAACTCTTCCAACAGAACACCACAACAGAAATGCCTTAAGCAATACTAGAAAGTTGAAAACTGAGATGATGCAAAAATTTTATTGAAGGTAAGACTGTAGCTGGTTCGAAAAATATCAGATGCTCTAAAGGTGCAGAAATCTTTTAAAAATTCAAAATTCGGTTCAGGTGCTATTCTAGGTACAAGTTAGTTGAGATCATTCGGCGGAGAACATCTTAGGTACAAGGTTGCTTGTCACCGAAAGTTTTTTCAATGTATCTGGATCCATTCTATAACAGAGTCTGATTTCATCCATCATGTGGAGGCTTATTGCAATAAATGTCAGCGGAATCATTAGAATAACTCCATCAGCTTAAAGATACCGGCGTATTAGCCACGAAATGGACCCAACTTTATACCACCGAGGCTCCCTGGAGCTTCTCATAACGCTAATAAAACCAATCTAACGAGTTGACAATTATAAATTAAAGTCATCTGTGGACTGCAACCACCAGAATTTTAACCCACTTATACATATATATAGAGCACTCATAGAGGCACTGTTCACTTTTTTCTCATCTTTACAACTCTGGCAGACTGCCCAAAAGATGCCTGGCAAAGAGATCTAAATTCGTCGATAACTTCTTAGTTTTTAATGACATAGTCTCTCGAAACCTACAACTACCCCAACAATTCAGACACTTCCAATTTAAGTTAACTACTGTCACGAAGAACTCTTTTATATAAAGTTTGCGTGGGGAGAGTGGACTGTCAAAGCCCTTAATGACAGTGAAAATGGGAGAGAAATACTCTCTTTAGCAAGCTGGTTCGCTATATTATTAACCTAGAAGTAAGGTCTGCGATGGCTTGAGCGGGGTTAAGTCGTCGAAAAATAGTCAGCCTTTGAACGGACAAACTCCGGGCTACCGTATGTCGTGAGAGTCGACTGCTGAAAACTCAAAGTTACTGAGCGCGACACTGAGCTCCTGCACTTCGCAATCGACAGCGGTTGTGCCTAAAGTGCAGTAGTGCTACGAACCCTCAAGAAAGCACCGAAGAAAAAAGGCAAAGGAACTTTACGAGTAACTTAGATGGCGCCCAGTTTTAAGCTACGCTACATTCATCTGTACGCGAATCACACAAAGCAGGTTCACACCTTCGTCAACTCTCTTTCAGTGGTTGATGCCTTCGCACGCTAATTACCATCAAACGGTTATGCAGCATCTAACGAGTTCCCACACGGCACTAAATATTCCTTTGTACGTCTCCTGAAATCTATTTGTCTAGCACCCCTCTTCTTTGGGTTTAAACACCCCGAAACGCTCGTTCCCAGGACTTACTGAGTTTCACAAACATTAACTAGCTTGGCCTAACCCGACTTGTCTATAAGCTACAGCAACAAGAACATATTATTTACCAAGAGTTTTTCTTGATTTGAGGAGGTCCCATCCATTGATTTCGGTTGTTGCTCCTCCGACGCAGGCTTTGGCTTTGAGAGAGCAGATGGAAGCACCTCTATAACTCCTTTTTGATCATTGTGGAGTCATAGAGGTGCATCCATCTGCTCTCTCGAAGCCAAAGCCTGCGCCGGAGGAGGCAACAACCGAAATCGCAGATCCGTTACATTTCTAACACACAGTTTAAAACTCTGTTGAGCTCCGGCAAACTATGCTCGTCACTTCCCATTTGGCTAAACACTAAACTAAATGAGAAACATTGAAGCAACAGGCTCCACTTACACTACATTGCACACACATTCATACATTCCTGCATTTTCCTACATACATACATCTATCAAACAAAACTTACTCCGCTCACTGCACTCAATGAAGCCTGAGTCCTTTGGAATTTTCGCCAACATTCCGCAACTTTCAACACAACTAAAAACTAAAGACCCTTCGCCTGCTCTCCTCTACCAACACTCCAAGCAGTTAATAAAATTTCGCCCAAAAGTCTGTTGGTTGATTGTTGACTGGTTGGCTGAGTGGTGAGCTGACTAGTCAACGATATTTTTCTAGCAGCATTCATATATGTATGTATATACTATGCTACACTGCTACACTCTGTTGCAATGCCCGTCACTTGCTGAGCTATAAGTTTGGCGTTTAGTGCTTTTTTACTACTATTTTGCTAATACTTATATTTTGTGAGTATTTACGGGGGGCTTAACAAAAGTTCGATCAGTTGGTGATTTTCAATTAGTGTTTGGTAAATCTAAAAATACCAAATCCTTTGTAATTTCTTTATTAGTCTTCCTTTGAAATTTAAGGACGAACAGCTACAATGGAGATGAGAAAACGTAATATATATATATCCCATGAATGCCAGATTGCATATGGAACGATTGCACTGTCTTAAAAGATTATTTCCGAAGATTCCAGACAGGACATTTTTCTGTAGAAAACGAGCCCTGAGGGGGTCGACCAAAATCTTCCACTGATGTCGTCACTGTAGCTTTAGTGAAGTCCAAAATTGATATTCCCATATTCCAAAAATTAAAAAAAAATAAAATAAAAGGTCTTTAATAGCAACGAGAATATAATTAATGCGGTTAATGCTGAACTTGATAAGCTTAAAAAGCAAGATTTTGAAAACTGTTTTCAGAAGTGGATCTATAGGCTCAAGAAATGCAATGGAATAAGTGGCGATTATGTAGAGAAGTTAAGAAAGGACAAAAATATTACGAAAAAAATACAAAAAGAATTTGTTTTTCTGGTCAGCTTACCGAACTTTTGTTAATCCCCTTGCTCACCAAGTTTTCTTTTGTTTTAGATGTTTTATTTTTTATTTTATTTTCGTTTTTACGTTGCCGCCACGCGCAGCATGTCTTGTTGCAACATGTGCATCGTGTTAATTTGCCAATATTAACTTCAGCTGTGTTTAACTCATGGCCATCGCTTGGCGCTTGTCGTCGTTTGGGGATATCAAAAATTAAACTTTTCAACAGAGATTTTAATGAGCGGAGATGATAATCAACACTTAATTTGTGGATCATTACAAATTTTTTTTAATGAATTGGAGAAGGAGAAGCTTGAGTTGCAATTATATAGGAAGGAAATGTTGCAAGTAATTAAGTTTGCAGCGATGTAATGATGCTGTGGTACAAAACCTCGGGTTTTTTTTCATAAAAGCAAAATGGAAATACAAAGAAAATATTTGAGTGAATCCTTTTTAGAGATTTGATAAATAAAAGAATAATTTAAAAATAATAATAATAAAAATATGTATTAATAATTTGAAGCTCTCAAATAAATTCCAGCCGCGAACACCTTCGAGCACTTTTTGCGTCGAATATTCTCTTCTAAGGCATCATCAAACAAACCGTCATCGCATTCGCGACTCGGCTCCCACGTCACTGTTAACAGTCATAACTGTGAAGTCGTGGATAATGTTGTCTATCTAAGAACCAGCATTAATACCAATAACAATGTCAGCCTTGAAATCCAACGCAGAATCACTCTTGCCAACAGGTGCTACTTTGGGCTGAGTAGGCAATTGAAAAGTAAAGTCATCTCCCGACGAACGAAAACCAAACTCTACAAGTCTCTCATCGTTCCGGTCCTACTATATGGAGCAGAAGCGTGGACGATGTCAACATCTGATGAGTCGGCTCTAGGAGTCTTCGTGAGAAAAGTTCTGCGAACGATTTATGGTCCTTTGCGCATTAGCAACGGCGAATACCGCAGACGATGGAACGATGAGCTGTACGAGCTATACGATGATATTGACATAGTTCAGCGAATGAAGAGACAGCGGCTACGCTGGCTAGGCCATGTCATCTGAATGGATGAAAACACTCCAGATTTGAAAGTATTTGATGTAGTACCCGCTGGTGGGAGCAGAGGAAGAGGAAGACCTCCACTCCGTTGGAAAGAAGAAGAAGGCATCAGTCGTCTCGAGCTTAGCTGTGTAGACGAGGCACACAACGCGCTCACCAAATGTTCACTTAACGTGATAGCTAAGTAGTTCTCTCGGAACCTGGTATGGGTCCCGGGTTACAGTAACATGCCGGTTAATGAGATGGCCGACGAGTTTGCAAAGAAGGGCACTTCCCTTTCATCTCTGCCATCATGGAAGAGTCTGGTCATGCCGCTATCCACTTGTAAACTCAATATACCTAAGATAGTAAGTAAGATAGCGAATAGCTAAGGATGCTAATTTAAGATGGAGATGGAGTCTCATCAGATGTAATGTGGTTAGGATAATATGGCTAAAATGGAACAGTAGAAAGTCACTTTATCGAGCTGAAAAGGAAGGATATGTCTACAGTTATAGGTCTTTTTACAGACAGGAAGAAACACCGGAAACTTTAAGGCACTTTCTTTGCGAATGCCCCGCATTTTGGAGTAGTAGGCTGAAGTCTCTGGGCGGCAACTTCTCAGTTTTGCAAACTCCACACACTGGTTCGATTAGCGGGTGGGGGCTTTGTGATCCTCAGTGGTATCATAATGGGCCCGTTTAGGGCTTTGGTGTGCCGTTGCCCGGCAGTCCCTTCAACCAACCAACCAACCATCCACTAAAGTAAACATGGTGGGAAACTGATCCATGGTGTCTCGAATTACCGACTCTTCCCGGCGATTATGTCGACCGAGTATTGAACACAGCACGAACCAAACCATTTTGCACGTTGTTCGGAGAAAGTCTGCTTTTGGAATGAAATAGCAAACCAAACTGTGTAACATCTGGTAAAAAAAACCAATTTCGAAAAAAGTTTTACCCCATTGAAAACCACACGTCTAAAGAAACCCCTTTATACGTAACTAGAGTTTGCTTGGAATTTTTCATTTAAACCAAAATATTTTAAAATAAATTCGACTTTTTAGAGAAGATCGTTCTGAGACCCATTTAGATATTTCCATTTTCCTCATCGCCTTAAAGATGACTGAGAATTTTGATCAATTACATATAATTATAATCAAGTTCCGATAAACAAATAATGTATTTGGCTCTCAAAATTGTCCCATTCTGTTGTGTATGAATAAATTTTGTTAATTTAATTTAAAACTTTTTTCCCAAAGTACTCAATATTACCTACCTTCCGCCCAACCGACAGAAGGGCATGCCTCAAAGATGAACGTAAAATCTAATAGACTGATGACCGGTGACCGATAACAAAGTACAGTCCAGACTGTCCCGAACCTGAGATCGATCGCAGAATGTCGCAGTTACCATTGTCTTTTAAACTGAACGGCTATGGATTTTCTTATCAGTTAAGATTTAGAAACAATGAAGAATGAAGTTATTATCGATAAATTCAAAACTTTCAACAAAAGTTTCTTGATACTGTAAAGCGAGACGGAAGAATCAATGTTTATTAGAATCCTTACACACACAACAAAGGGATCGTGCTTTCGGGCGAATAAATTTGTCCATACTCCATACTGGCTTCTAGTAAAGGCTGGCGGCATCATCGGGCCGTATTTTTTCCAAAATGAGGCCGGTCAGGCAGTTACTGTGAATGGTGTTCGCTATCGTGAGATGATAACGAATTTTTTATGGCCACAATTGGAAGATATGGATGTGGACGATATGTGGTTTCAGCAGGACGGTGCCACTTGCCACACAGCTAACGAAACAATGGTTCTTTTGCGCAACAAATTCAATGGCCGTGTTATCTCACGTAATGGCGATGTCAATTGGCCCCCAAGATCATGTGATTTGACACCGTTGGACTTTTTTCTCTGGGGTTATTTGAAAGAAAAGATGTACGTCGATAAGCCAGCAACAATTCAAGAGCTAAAGGATGAGATAATTCGGCACATTAACGGCATAGAAACTCCATTATGCCTCAGCGTCATCGAAAATTTGGACCATCGTATGGAGGTGTGCCGCCGAGGTCGCGGCGCTCATTTGGCCAATATTTTGTTAAATACATAATTGAGTAATACCAATATATCATAATAAAATAAAATTTCAATAATTTCCTAAATAGTTTGTGTTTTATTCAAAATCAACATCGGCCCTTGAAAATTTAACCACCCTTTACGACAATTGATGCGAGTTTGTCGCTGTCGCTGGTATAAGCCCTGATATAGCTCCAAGGAAAATTAGTCTAGAGGCGTTAAGTTCCACGAATCAAGGCGACCTTTCGACCAAACCCAAAACGTGAAATAAACTGCTCACGAAATCTGCACCTTTTGGTGGACAAAAAAGGCGCTCGCCTTTCAAATTCGTCTTTGTACAAATACAATACCGCCGGTCCATATTCTACACTAAACAGTGTGTTCTACGCTTTCGTCTTCCATTCAACCAGAAATGTGCTTCACCGTTGAACACACTTTTTCAACATTCAACCCATTTTGCAAGCGTTCATTTACCAAAAGTTAGCTGTTGTAGTAGGTCGTGAGTTTTAGTTCTTGCACCTCCTCCGTCCTACCACAAAATGTTCCAAGCAGTGAAGCAACAGAGCACCAATTTGTACCAGGTAAAATGTTTTTGCGGGGAGTTCTTCTCCATTACTTTAACTTGAAGAAAAATGCTACCGATAGCCATCGTATTTTACTGGACGTTTATGGTGACCATGCTTTAGCCGAACGAACGTGCCAAAAGTGGTTTGCACGGTTTGAAAGTGGCAATTTCGACTTAGACGACGGAGAACGACCCGGACAGCCAAAAAAAATTTCAAGACGAAGAATTGGAGGCATTGCTCGATACAGATGCATGCCAGACGCAAGAAGAACTTGCAAAAGTATTAGGAGTTGATCAGGCAACCGTTTCCAGACGATTAAAATCGTTAGGATTCATCCAGAAGCTTGGAATTAAAGCCAAGAGACGTCGAACGTCGATTCTGCATGTCGGGAATGTTGCTTCAACGCCACCAAAAGAAGTCATTTTTGCATCGGATTGTCACTGGCGATGAAAAATGGATTCATTATGATAACCCAAAGCGCAAGAGATCGTATGTGAAGACCGGCCAACCATCGACATCCACGGCAAAGCCGAATATCCATGGTGCCAAGGTTATGCTATGTATTTGGTGGCACCACAAGGGTGTGCTCTATTATGAGCTGTTGAAATCAGGTCAGACGATCAATGGGGACCTCTACCGAAAACAATTGATTCGTTTGAAAAAGGCCATCGCGACCAGAATATGCGACCAGACACGCATCAATAATTTTTCATCATGACAACGCTCGGCCACATATTGCAAGGCCAGTTAAAAACTATTTGGAAAACTGTGGGTGGGCCTTATAGCCCAGATATAGCACCTTCCGATTACCACTTGTTCAGATCAATGCAGAATGCCCTCACCGGAGTACGCTTCACTTCAGAACAGGGTATCAGAAATTGGCTCGATTCTTTCTTGACTTCCAAACCGGAGAAGTTCTTTTGGGATGGGATCCACAAACTGCCAGAAAGATGGGCAAACATCGTAGCTTCCGATGGGCAATACTTTGAACCTCGGCATTGCTTAAGACCGCTTCTACGAATGTGACCGAACATCTCCTTACCAAAGAGATTTTGGCTTCATCTTTTTACGTATCTTCATACCAAAAAGCATTCCCTCCTTATCCTCCTCAATATGCGTATGCTTTCTTTTATGCTCACAGCAAGTTCATCCAACAGACATAAACAAATTAACGTCAATAAATTTAGGCACAAAATTTTATTTGTAAATTAACAACTTTATCTTGGTTGCTGTAGAACAACAAAAAAAACATTATTAAGAAATAAACAAGAATCCCAAAACAGTATAAAAACCAAAAGCGATAAGGAAATGCTGCCGCAGTCACCGGCTCCAACAGTTCGACCGCCCACCACCCCCACTTGCAGGTATAAATATTTGCCATGGTTAATTTGGCGCAGCTGTTGCCACAACAATTTACATAAAATTAACAAATACATCACGTGAAGCATTTTCGTAAGCGAAAAGCAGGTAAAAGCGTGGTGCAGAGGGAGAGAGAGAGAGAAAGAGTGAGGGATAAGGAGGGAGTGCGTGGTATCATAGAAGTTTTTGCAACAAAGCCTCAGTATCATGAGTGAAGAAAATTAAGAAAATGAAGAAAAACAAATGAAATAAAATTTCCGCAGAATTTATAGCGATTTAAGTTTACAGCCTTGTTTTTATAACCTGAGAGAGAAGAAAAACAGTAGGAAAAAAACAAAACCGTAAAACAAAAAAAAAAACAAAGCTATAAAATAAACAAATGCAAAAGCAAATAAAATCGACAAAAACAACAATAATGCTGTAAATATTTATAGATGATTTTTGCGGTGAGCTGAAAGCGAGTTGTAGTGGAAGAAGAAGCAGAAAAGCTATGAGAGTTACGCAAGGCTATGAAAACTTAACAGCATACACTCTCTTGCCCGAGGGCTGCATTTTATATTTGGGAATTAGAGAACAAAAAATAAATACTAATCATCGAAAATCACTTAGTGGTTCTTCAGAATACTCTCCATAAAGACCTGTACACGTTTGCATGCGTTTGAACCAATTTTCGAAGCACTTCTGGCACTCTGATTGAAGTATCTCCAAAAAATGCTTTCTTAAAGCATGAACTATCACTCAAGGTGTCTCGTGTGGGAGTAGAAAGAAATCGCTCGGTGCCAAATTGAGACTATACGGTGGATGACTCACCCAAACGATGCTTTGAGTGCTCAAAAGTACAGATGTTTCAGGCGATGTGTGAGAGCTTGCATTATCGCCTTCGGCGGTTCGTTTTCCTTACTTCTTGAAAGGTATGCTCTCTTCTTCTTCTTTACTGTCGTAGACACCGCTTATGCGATTATAGCCGAATTTATAATATTGCGCCATTCATTTCTATCTTTCGCTGTTGGGCTCCAATTGGAGATACCAAGTTCCAGGTCCTTTACAAACGGGTCTTTCCAACGGAGTGGACGCCTTCCCCTCCCTCTGCTTCCACTAGCGGGTACTACATCGAAAACTTTCAAAGCTTGAGTATTCTTATCCATCCGGGATCACATACGTAGCCTTTGCAGCCACTGTTTCTTTATTCGCTGAACTATGTCCATATCGACGTATATCTCGTACAGCTCATCATTCTATCGGCTGAGGTATTCGTCGTTACCAACTCGTAGAGGACCATAAATCTTACGCAAAACCTATCGAAGCTATCTACAACCTCGAAGTCATGTCTATCAACAGTGACGTGGGAGCCGAGATGCGTATGCGATGACTGTTTGTTTGATGACAGGAGATATTTCGCCTTGCCCACATTCACTAACAGATCTTGCCTGAAACCTCGTTTGGTATTGAACGGCCTATCCAGATCCTGACGGTGCCGTATAAGTATAATCCCTAGAGGCATCGAAAGGTGACGTGCGTCCATCCTTTTTTCACGGGTCTTTTCCGAGGTTTGGCGCTTGGTGAATATCTGGTCAATAGTGGATCTACCAAGTCTAAAGTCACTCTGATAATTTCCAGTCATATTGTTGACGGTGAGGCTTCGTCTTTCACAAAAAACGCTCGATAGAACCATATATCCTATGAGATATAGAGGAGACGGGCATGCTTTCATCCGATCATATCTTACAAATGACTCGTTGAAAGAGTGAGTGGTTCAAGGATTGGTTATAATGTGCCACTATAGGCACATACAGTCTGCTGCGAGACGACTCCCAAACTGGTTCTTTTTTTTTTCTTTTTTCAAATAAAAAATTCTCTCACCAACCGTTTTCGTTTATCTCACGCATATTTATAATAATTTCGTCATTAAATGAGACGGACGTCGCGACATCTTCAACGAAGGCCGGTCCTGGTTGCGTTAGTTCATGTGGCGTCCAAAGTCACAGGTGCAGAAATTGCAAAAACAAAAATATATTGCAACGCACTCTGCAAATGGCCGCTACGTGCAGCGCAAGGACAGCCATTTTAACGCCTCATTAACTCGGCAGCGTGCGTTAGCGGGTTGAGTTGACCGCCTACAGAATTGCAAGCAATTTTTTTGTACAAACAAATACAACAAACACACAAACTAGTTGTACTGAACTGCTGATACACCTTTGCGGCTGTTTTTATTGTCTTTTCCGCTGCTGCTATTACAGCAGATTAACCATACTCTCACCAGCTGCACTCGATTGGGGGCAGACAGAAAAATGAGCGACAACAATTAGTTACATACATACGTACATAAATACATATATAATAATAATTTAGCAATTTCACTAGCTTAATTGCACGACACATTTCATTTTTACTTCCTTCTGTGCAACTCGTGCCGGGCGGACCAACGCGCCATGAAAGTGAAAATCTCAACGGATGAGTCGCTGCGCATTTAATGACCACAAAATCAGCAAAGGACAACGGCTGAACGGCGGTGGCGGCTGTGGCCTAAAGCAATAAAAAGGAAATTGCTTTAAACGTTTTGTAAGAAAAATGTTTGAAGAAGAAGAAGAAGAGTACGAAATGCACATAGAAAAACTAACAAAAAGCTATTACACTCGCCAAGCTAATACGTTGTGCGGCAGCAAGTTAGTTCTACCAACAGAGGGGGCTCTTGGGCTGCTTAGCAATCGCGTAATTCATTTTCCAACTGTCTTACAAGTGTGCAGTTTTGCAGCTGTGCCAGGTAAACATCCAACCCCTTCGATCACCTACCCAGAGCAACCCGCTCAATTTCATACCGAGAACTACGCCCATACACTTTCTTGACTTTCTTGGCGATTTATTTTTTATTTTTTTTTTTTCATCCTCAATTTTCTTTATGTTAAGTAAACATTTTGTGGTAATTTTGATTTTGCCTTTGCTTAGCTCAGTCAGCGTCTTATCCCTTTTGCGCCAACGTTTGTTTGTTTGTTTATTCTTGCCGTTCGGCTCTGTTTGCTATAAACTTTGGACTCCCTTCTGCGCTGAAATGTGAAACAGGAAGTGGCTGGCCATAATTAAGAAAATCAAAATTAACTTTAAGGAAAATCAAATGCTTTTTGGGGAAAAGTTAGAGTTTTTATTTAGATTTTTTTTTCGATTTTTTTTTTTTACTTCTGATTAAGACAAATGCTTTAAGATGTTGAACACAAGAAGGAAAGATTGATAAGAGTAACTGGTTAAAAATTAATGACTTTCCAGACTTCTTCTTTTCTTCGTAAACTTGTTGCCAACGAGATGCCAATATTATACCCCTCTCGTTGAAGGCTGCGTCCCTATTGGCAAAAAACTCGGACAGCCAATTTTCACAGGCCTCTCTTGAGGCCAACTTCTCACCATTAAACGCGTTCGCGATGGACAGGAAAAGATGGTAATCACTTGGTGCCAGATCCGGACTATAAGGTGGGTACATTAGGACCTCCCATCCGAGCTCCTGGAGCTTCTGGCGTTTCACCAAAGATGACGTGTGTGGCCTGGCGTTGTCCTGATGAAACACAATTCGGCCTCTGTTGATCAAAGATGGCCTCTTCTGGATGAGTGCTGCCTTCAAGCAGTTGTTGGCAGTAGAGGGCCGAATTGAGCGTTTGGCCGTAGGGGAGCAGCTTGTAGTAGATGATTCCTTGTCAATCCCACCAAACACACAGCAAAACCTTCCTGTCCGTCAATTCTGGCTTGGCCACCGTTTCCGCCGCCTCACCGCGTTTCGACCTCGACCGATTTCACTTGACGTTGTCGTAAGTGATCCACTTTTCATCGCCAGTCACCAAACGCTTCAAAAATGGGTCGATTTTATTGCGATTCAGCAGCGATTCGCAGATGGAAATTCCGTCCATCATGTTTTTTTTGCATTAGTTCGTGTGGCATCCAAACATCGAGCTTCTTTTTGAATCCAAGGTTATGCAAATGGTTCCAAACGGTTTTCTGGCTTATCTTTAGTTCCTCAGTAATCAAATAAGTGCTCACGTGACGGTCTGTTTCCACTATTTCCATGATTTTATCGCAATTTCCGACGACAGGCCTCCCGCCGCGTGGTGCATCTTTGACATCGAAGTTACCGGAACGGAACATAGCAAACCACTTTTGTGCTACACGTTCGTTTACAGTATCGGGCCCATAAACTAAATTAATTTTTTCAGCCGCTTTGGCTGCGACATTCGTAGCCAATGCGCAAAGGACCATAAATTGTACGCAAAACTTTTCTTTCGAAAATTCTCAGGGGCGCCACACCGGATGGGGTCATGGGTAGAAGTTCACGTGAGTGAGGAAAGGTTTTGGCTGCCATTCACCTGAAAGTGGCCAGAAAAAATTATTTTACATATGGTTCAAACATCTCGCGACTTCCGATCTTAGACCAAGTGTGCTCTGAGTAGCCAACAAACAAATGTTTGGAGTCAAACTCAAGTGAGAAGGCGAGTTCCTCGCGGTTGTGCGTAGGGTTTAGGACATGAAACATATACTCCCAGGCAACTCTTCGTAGTCTATCTATATCAATATGTAAATTCCTGGCGGAGTAATTGAATAAAGTCATCCCACAACTTTCCTTAGCAGTAAGAATTTACTTGATTGTTCCTTGAATAGGAAGTGAATTTTTTCGAAAAAATCATATTTATGGCTCGATTTACTTGAAATTCGGTAGGAAGGTGGCTTTTTTGTAGAACTACTCTGCCCTCTGAGAAGTGGTTTAGATATCGACGTTTAAAAAAAAGGTTTTTTGGTTCGGTTTATTCGAAAATCGGTACATCGGCGTACTTTTGCTTATGGAGAACTACTCTTCTCCCCGCGCCAGGGACTGACTGACTATGCCAAGCCGCCACTGAACGACCGAAGGATTTTTATCAGAAGCTTTTATTTCATGTCAGAAACACACTTCGAGGGCTTGATACTCTCCGCCAACTGGCTATCGGAATTGGAAAAATAAATTTTCTATAATTTTTGACGCGAACTCTGGGCTTCCGAAGGGCAGTACGCAATGCTAAGCACTCGCCAATACCCTTAAAAACACAGCAATAATGCATTAGCTTTTATCGAATTTTTTTGTAAGAGACCAGCTCTCTCCTCATGTTTCGATATATCCTTCTAAACTACTACAGTAGAAGTAGAAGCTGATTCATCTGACAATCGTAGCATAACTGCACTCATTTTACTATTTACTTAATCCACAATAATCCTGCGGTAAATAACTCGTCCTTCAATAAACCACTCAATCTCTTTAATATACCGTTGAACATTGAAAGTTAATTAACCAAACTTCAACTTAATTTCACCATTCGTAATAAACCAAAGCGCCATGACAGCCCAGAGCTGACCAGCCACAAGCAAAGCTCACCATGAGCTACGAATACGAAAACACAAGCACCTAAAGCTTACCAAATTGAACATCAATTAACTCATAAACTTCGAGTGTGGCAAAGGCAAAGGCAAAAGGAGAAAAAAAAAACATTAAACAAACATTGAACCATTGAAAATGCCAATAACTAAAACAAATAGCAGCAAAAACAAATCAATACCCTTACTGGACGTACGTACGTGTATGTATGCACATGGAGTGAGCATAAAACCACGACAACAGAGAAGATTCAATAACCAGCCAAAGTAAACTGATTCAATGGCATTCATAATGAAATGAAAGTGCAATGGGAAAAGAGGAAAACAAAAACGGAAAACGGAAAACAAATAACATATTTTGTGGCATCCACTTGAATGTGCTCATCAGGGCGGTCAGCAAGCATATGTGTATGTGTCTGCGTGTCTGTAATTCTGATGCTGTTGCTCACAGACACGGGCGAAGAGGTGAAAGTATTTTTCCGATAAACACACACTAAACATAGAGATAAAAAAATAGATGTAGACGGATATAAAAATAACGAAAAAAAAATTATAGAAAAAAAACTCTGCTAAAGGAATACTTACATAATGACCACACATGTCGGAATGCGACATGAAACCGTGGGAGGAAGTTGTTACTTGTAATCAAATTTCCCAATTGACCATATTTAGAGTTAAGTGTATGTACTTGATATGCTTTGGTAATGTACGAAATCCTCTCAACGGAACCCTCGGCTTTTGTTCATATATTAGGTAAAGTAAAAAGTTCGTTCGGTTTTTATCTAAGAGAACGCCTTCTCCTTTTCATAGTACTAGTGTTACGTGTCGCATCATGTAACAATATACGGTGCTGAAAACGTGTTTATTCGCGCTAAAAGTTTGTCTTTGACAGTTTTTCGATTGATTGACTCAGTACGTTGTGAGCGCTCGTCAAAGATGGACACCAGCAAAGAGAAAATTCGCTAGATTTTACAATTTTTCTTCGATCAAGGCGAAAAAGCAGCCAAATCGGCTGAAAAAATTAATTTAGTTTATGGGCCCGATACTGTAAACGAAAGTGTAACACAAAAGTGGTTTGCTAGGTTCCGTTCCGGTAATTTCGATGTCAAAGATGGACCACTCGTCGGGAGGCCTGTCGTCGAAAATTGCGATAAAATCATGGAAATAGTGGAAACAGACCGTCACGTGAGCACTTATTTAATTGATGAGAAACTAAAGATAAGCCAGAAAACCGCTTGGAACCATTTGCATAACCTTGGATTCAAAAAGAAGGTCGATTTTTGGGTGCCACACGAACAAACGCAAAAAAACATGATGGACCGAATTTCCATCTGCGAATCGCTGCTGAATTTCTGCTGAATCGCAACAAAATCGACCCATTCCTGAGGCGTTTGGTGATTGGCGATGAAAAGTGTATCACTTACGACAACGTCAAGCGAAATCGGTCGTGGTCGAAACGCGGTGATCCTGCGGAAACGGTGGCCAAGCCAAAATTGACGGCCAGGAAGGTTTTGCTGTGTGTTTGGTGGGATTGGCAAGGAAACATCTACTACGAGCTGCTCTCCTATGGCCAAACGCTCAATTCGGTTCCCTACTGCCAACAACTGGACCGCTTGAAGGCAGCACTCAGCCAGAAGAGGACATCTTTGATCAACAGAGGTCGAATTGTGTTCCATCAGGAGAACGCCAGGCCAAACATGTCTTTGGTGACAAGCCAGAAGCTCCAGGAGCTCGGATGGGAGGTCCTAATGCACCCACCTTATAAACCGGACCTGGCACCAAGTGATTACCATCTTTTCCTGTCCATGGCGAACGCGCTTAATGGTGAGAAGTTGGCCTCAAGAGAGGCCTGTGAAAATTGGCTCCCCGAGTTTTTTGCCAATAGGGACGCAACCTTCCACGAGAGGGGTATAATGGCATCTCGTTGACAATAAGTTTTCGAACAAAACGGCGCATATTTAACTTAAATCGGACAAATGTACACAAAGTTATCATATTTTGAAAAATCAATAAAAATAAACCGAACGAACTTTTTACTTGACCGAATACTTACTTACTTCGGAACAGCGTTTGCATATCGTGAAAATGTATTACCAAAATAATCGTCCAGCAGAGACGAATCCAAGCAACTATGGATTCGTTTCGCACCACGCTTAATCAGTGGAAAAAGCATATCCTCCGAGAAACTGCTATGGAACAGAGTATCGAAAAAGATCCGATTGAGTCCAACCGCCATCCTCCGCAACAATTGAAACCGTGCCCATCCACTTTAGGGACGCGAACGAATGTTGGTTTGCGGACTTAAAAAATCCAACTCGTGCAAGAATTTAACCCAAACCTAAATCAAGCGCGTCGCATGTTCGGTGAATGGGCCCAAAACGAGATGGCCACCCATACAAATTTTCACAAGAAAATGTTTGTTCAGCGTTGAAGCTCACTTTTGGTTGAATGAGTACGTTAATAAGCAAAATAATTCTCATTTGGAGTAATGATCAAAAAGTCATTGTTGGTGTGGGCAGAGACAAACATTGGTCTATATTTCCTCAAAAACTAAGCCGTTCATAATGCTACAGTCTTTGGAAAACACTTAAAGCCATGATTCATGAATTTTTTCATTCCTGAATTGGAGGATGGTGGTGTGGACGACCTTTGGCTCCAACAAGTGAGCGCTATATGCCATACAACCAACGAAATAAGGAGTTAATTGAAGGAAGGTCTTATTAGCTCGCGTCCATGGGCCTGTGGCGTGGTGTCCATGATCATGAAACTCAACACCGCTAGACTCTTTTTTGTGGGGTTTTGTGAGGTCGCTTGTCAACGCAGATAAATCTGAGAAGATGAACGCATTGGATAATAAAATTTAGCGCGTTATTGCTGGCATACGGCCACAATTGCTGCAAAATTAGGTCGAAAACTCACGGCCGCAGCAGTCACTTGCCTGAAATCATTTTTGAATAATAATCGCAAACCTTTATTTTCATTTATTATGAATTTTGTGATAACTACCATATGGCGTTTCTGGAAACAAAAATATTATAGATATGTTCAGGACGTGGCCTACAAAGATTCCTATCGGCATTGTTTTACCATAGCTATGGAGATTTTCTTAAGAAACCCGCATACTTTTGTGGTTTAATACTATTATGTTGAGTTTAACCAGATCTAACTGCCTTCGCACTGTCCTTAATCCATCAATATCGATGATAAATCTCCCGCACTTAAGGGTTAAGACCCCTCTAGAGGTTGAAAAATAGACTAATTTTTTTTTTTAATTTATTGTAGGGATATGGGAAAGGAATAGAATTTGTAGTTAACCATGTCATTGAACATTCTATATTGAAGTATAAAAAAAAATTCTTTAATTATTATTTTCGTATAAAATGGCGGTGAAAAGTTCATTATTTAATACATGTTTTTTTGACAGGCGTCTACAGAAGGACCGATTTCTTCTAAAGGATAAGACCTAGGACAGAAAAGCAAAAAGTGTTATGATCTACATACTATAGCCTTTGGAGATAAGTACGGCTTTATTTTTTAACTAATTTTTGTGAAAGCGGCACACTTTGTTTTAAAACCGATTGATTTTTGTCTAAAAAAAAATACGCACTAAATTATTAAAAAAAAAAAAACAAATCAAAAAGTTTACATTTAATCGAAAAACGTACTTCCAACAAAAAATATATTTATGAAACTACCATCAAAATTTCGTGCAATAGGGTTGGAATAATCTGTCAGCCCAGTTTGAAAAATGTGATTTTGAGAAAAACGCGTTTAAAGCTTTCATTGTACTCAGCACACGCACTGAGGGGCTGCAGCAAAATAAAAAGTTCAGCTATTTGAAATATTTTATTTACATTAAAAGCAATTACATATCATTTCTAGGACCCAAAGGTACCCTGTGAGCAAAAACAAAAAAAAAATCGTTTTCCAAAATCGTGGTTTTACCCCTTGAGCAGGAGAGAATTTGAGGTTTGATACGAAGTTAAGTTCGAAAATTGGAAAAATCGGAAGACTATACTATATAGTTCAAACAATATATACTAAAAAATTTCCCTTTAATAAAAAATATATACTCTTAAAACTAATTTATACCCCAAGAATACTCTGTCTTCGTTGCCCGACCAAAATTTCCTCAATGGATAGCAGAGAACCACAAGCGAAGTGGGTACACGTTCACCAATGCGATATTAATGTCTAATATGGTCACTAATACAATCATGACGTTAATGAAAAATACCAGAAAAGTCGATTAATGTAACGCCAAACCAATAGATGAATCAAACGAAACAAAAAAGAATAACAAATTACACTTAAAGTGAATTGAGAGCGAAA